>PVJO010010358.1:18830-64786 GCA_004026905.1 Hystrix cristata
CCCTGAAGGGTGGGCTCGTTGGCAACCCACTCGGGTCCCCTCCTGTCTCTCAGGAGCTCTCTCTTTCTCTCTCCCAATAAAATTCCTACTCTTAACCTCCTTTGTTCCTTAGAATTCATTCTTCGACTTCGGGGAACACGAACTCAGCGTAACTGACATCTAGCAGGTTGGGAGTTATATTTTTTCCCCTATATCAGTTACAATATAAAAAAGATGTGTAACCTCACTTATAGCAAAAATTAAAACTAATCAAATTGCTTGTTTTTACTTATCATGTGGATAAAATGTCAAAATTTGATAATACAAAATTTGATAATATTTTTGTGGAAAAATAGCATTGCTGGTGAGGCCATAACTTGGCACAATCTTTAATGCAACGTAACTGGACAACATCTACAAGAATAACAAACTGAACCAGGGGTGACAGCACATACCTATAATGCCAGCACTCTGGGAGGCTGAGGCAAGAGGATCACAGGTTCAAGTTCAGCCAGGGCAACTTAGCGACCTAGTGATCCTGCCTCAAAATAAAAAAATGTAAAAAGGGATGGGGATGTAACTCAGTTCAAAAGCCCTGCGTCTGTGTTCAATTCTCACACATGTACACTAAATAACAAATTCGTAATTTACTTTTGAAATTTGCTGCTTCAATTCTAAATCTTTGTATATAAAATGGTATATGTATACAGTTATTCATTGAAGCATTTTTTGTAAATGCATAAAAATTGGAAACAATACAATAAAATCCTAAGCAGCTATAAAAAGAATTAGGAAGATATTTATGTACTGTTAAATATTTATCCCAAGGTATATTAACAAACACAAAGAAACATCTCCAAATGTAGAACAATTTGCATAATACTACAGGGAAGGGGAAATGTTCCCTCTATCCTCTGAAAGTTCAGTAATTGAATCTATGAAATAAAATATCAGTAGACAGACCTCAGCACAGAAGGAGGCGGCAGACAGCGCTTTCTCCCAGAGCCCCAGCTTGTGGCATGGGACAGGCAGCTCACGCCAGCATACACGCGTTGACTGCACACCAGTGGATGGAACAGTGGACAGTGTACTGCAGTGCTGGTTGTGTTTGATGTTGTTGTTATTACTGATTGTACTACTTGAGCCAAGGTAACAGGATGGTTCTAGTCAGTTGTGTTTCCAGGTATGCTAAAACTGAGAGTGCCTGAGGGTCATAAACAACACTGAAGGCCAGGGCCAAAGAACTGGAGGCTGGCCAAACAGACAGCAAATTCCCAGCACCAATAAACTGAAGCAGTAGGATCTTGCAACAGCCTGAAAACTCAAAAACCAGCTGCACCTGGAAGACATCTCCGAGAAGTAGTCATCTCCAAGGGGTTTTCAATACTAGCAATAACACTACCTGCCATAAGCAATTTACAAGCATCAACTCAGGAATTAAACTGAACTGTCAGTACACAAATTACCAGGAGAAAATGTACCCAAATTTATTATGTGCATGGGGGGACATCACATGAAAAAAAATTGAACATTTCAAAACCCAACGAAACCAAGACGCTTATACCCTCTTCATACCAGAGAGGGGAGGAAAAAATGTAGGGAATGTAGGGGGACAGTAAATAATTTGAGGGTTACAGAAGAATTGCCCTCAGAAAAATAAGTTGTACTTATTACAAACTCTGTCTGGGACAGGTGTTGACCTTCAGTCTCTTCTCCTGTGACACAGTTAATCTACCCTACTGGATGAAATTCCTGCGGAAAGGGCTCATCACAACTGTATCCCTCTGGTGGACCTATCTTCAGTTAGATAAGCAAAGTTCAGAGAAAGCTTCTCCCTGTGCTCACTTTTCTGCCAGCATTCTCAGTTTGAAGTCCAGAAAGTGACATATTTTGGTGTGGCATTTACCAAGCTCCTTCAGTATATCCCAAGCTATTTGGGTAAAAAGAGCAGAAAATGACTAATTAGTGTCTGCCCAGATAGGCAGCTGTCTTAGTTACTTTCTTCGTTGTTGAGATAAAATATCCAATACCCAAAGTTAAAGGAGGAAAGGTTTATTTCAGCTCACAGTTTGTAGAGATTTCAGTTCATAGTTGGCTGGCTCCAAGGCAGGATGGCATGGCAGAGGAGAAACAGTTGATCGGTGGGCAGATGGTAGCAAGGCAGTGAAGTAGCAAAGCAGCAGCAGCAGCCTGCCTTTCCCTTTTATCCCTTCCAAACTACCTCCCCTTTAGGTGGTGCCATCCATACCCAGGGTGTGCCTTCCTGTTATCCACACTCAGGACTATGCCAAAGCAATCAGTGGACTAATTTAGTAATCACACACCCTTAGTCCCACTGTCACACACCCTAGGTCCAGCCACCCTTGAAAAGCCCTATCTATGACCACATTAGGCTTTGGAGGGGGACATCTAGATACAAGCCATAACAGCAACAGCAGTTAAAAGAGTTAGGGCTGGGGATTTAGCTCAGAGGTTAGAGTGCCTGCCTTGCAAGCACAAGGCCCTGAGTTTGATCCCCAGCGCCAAAAAAAAAAAAAGTATATTTCCTTTGGGGCTGGAGATTTAGCTCAGTGGTTAGAGTGCTTGCCTTGCAAGCACAGGGCTTGAGTTCGATCCCAGCACCACAAAAAAAAAAATTAAAAAAAAAAAGAGTTAATTTCCATTTCTCTTTCTCCCTCTTCTCTCCCCCCTCTTTCACTCTAAGCATACAACATTATATAGGTTGCATATTTACACATATAAATATATGTGTGTGTATAAATTTTTAAAAATATGTGTATGTGCAAAAATGGGCATACTTTTAAAGTGGACATACAGATTGAATGCAATCCCTGTTAAAATACCAACAGCACTCTTCACAGAACTAGTAGAGTCCAAAAATTCATATGGAAGCAGAAAAGACTCAGACTAGTCAATGCAATCCTGAGCAGGAAGAGCAGTGCTAGAAGCACCACAATACCAGATTTCAAATTATGTTACAGACTCACAGTACCAAAAACAACATGGTGCTGGTACAAAAACATAAAAACAGACCAAGGAAATAGAGTCAAATACACAGAAACAAACTCATGCACCCACAGCCATCTGATTTGTGACAACAGGGTCTAAAACATGCTGGAGAAAATACAGCTCTTTAACATATGGTGCCAGGAAAACTGCTATCCATTTGCAGAAGATTAAAACCAGGTCTTCATCTCTCGCTCTGAACTTAAACAAAATGGATCAAAGACCTAGATATAAAACTAGAAATTTTGAAAGAAAACATAAGGAAAAAACTTGAAGCTGTAGACACAAACAAACACTTCTGAATAGAACTCCAATGGCACAGGGAAGACCATCACAATCTTCAAATACTGTAACAAATTTAAAAGCTTCTACATAGCACAGGAAACCACAAACAGAGTGAAGAGATAACCTACAAAAAGGGAGAAAATCTTTGCCAGCTACTCTTTGATAGAAGTGTAATCTCTATCAAAAGAACTCAAAAATTAACCCAGAAAAGCAAATAACTCCATGAAAAATGGACAAATAAACTGAATAGGTGCTTCTCAAAAGACATACAAATGGTCAACATGTATATGAAAAAATGTTCAACATCTTTAGTCATTAGGGAAATGCAAATCAAAACTACTTTGAGATTCCATCCCACCGCAGTCAGAATGATCTTCACCAAGAATACAAAAAAAAAAACAAAAAAACCTGATACAGGCATGCATACAGAAGGAAAAGGAACCCTCCTATACTGTCAGTGGGAATGTAAATAAATATAACCACTGTAGAAATCACTATCAAGTTTCCTCAAAACACTAAAAATAGAAATATCATTTGATCCACCTATGCCTCTTCTGGGTTTATCCCTGAAAGAATTAGACAGTATACTATAGCAATATACATGTACCCATGTTTATAGCAGCACAATTCACAATAACTATTCCGTGAAAAGAGTCTGGATGCCTGTCAGCAAATGAACGAATAAAGAAATGTGGTGTATATGCACAAAAAAAAGTGTATGTACACGAATATTTAAAATGTCTGCATCAGTGGAATAAATATAGTTACCTTATTGGATTGGAGTAACACAGGATGGGGTGGGAAGAAGACTTCCTTTTTTTTTTTTTTTTTTTGGAGACAGGGTCTAACTATGTAGTCCAAGCTGGCCTCAAATTTGCAATCCTCCCACTTTATCCTGTGGAGTGCTGGGATTAGAAGTGTGTACCACCACACCAAGCAAGACTTTTCACTGTGTAGATTTTATCAGGTAGATCCATGACTATTTTATTTTATTTTATTTATTTATTTTTTTTTGGTGCTGGGGATCAAACTCGGGCCCTTGTGCTTGCAAGGCAGGCACTTTAACCACTGAGCTAAATCCCCAGGCTCCATGACTATTTTAAAAGTAACAATTAAAATTTTTTTAAAACAAGGAAGATCACTAAAGAATAAGCACAGGCAGGCAATGTGGGCCATAAATTAAATTTGTTTGGGGTTAAAGCTGAAGAAAATTCTATTAGAATCATAAATGCCTCTTTTTTTTCCTAAAACATTTTTATCCCTCATTTTTTAAAATGACTAGATATAGAACCTCTATGCCTAAAGCCTTTTCATTGAATAATTATCTGGGATGCTAATGTATCAGGAAGCAAACCACAATTGATTTAAATGGAGAGAGTCAATTAATTGACATATTTATCATTTAGTTAAAGGGCTACCCTTTCATTCAATGTGATAAATAACTTTTTCAGTTCAATCAGATGGATTTACATTGTTGGAAGTGATTTAAATTTTTTTTTTTTTTCTTTTGGTGCTGGAGGTTGAACTCAGGTTCTTGTGCTTGCTAGGCAAGCACTCTAACCACTGTGCTAAATCCCTAGCCCCTAAATTTTTTTTTTAATTGGCCAGAATTTGACCACTTCTATTTAGGGTAACTTCTCAGGGTAACTTCTTTGGGATTTTTAAATTATGTATGAAAGAAGAAGGAGCATTTTAAATAAGGCCCTGTTGGAAAACAGCTCAGCATCTACGGAGTTCTGGCAACTGACCTAATTATTATATGTGGTAAAAGAGTCTTCTAAACACTGAATTCTACAGCCTTACATAATTTAGAACTCAAGTAACTCAGTTTGCCCTCACATATTTTGATTATCTTTCCTCACATATTCTCAAGATATATTTGTTTTCTTTTTTTTTCTTCTCTTTTTCTTTTCTTTTTGTAGTACCGGGTCTAGGCAAGAGCTCTTACCATTGAGTTACATCCCCAGCTCTTATTTTTGAAGCAGGATTTTATTAAATTGCCCAGGCTGACCTTGAACTCAAGATTCGCCCGCGTCAGCCTCCTAAGTAGCTGGGATTACAGGCATGGTGTCAACATGCCTATAATCCCATGCCTAGCTGAGTGTAAATCCTCATATAAAGCAAAAAAATGCAATAGGGTATATAATACAGGAGCAAACAGGTTGCTTGATGCCGTTTAAAAATAAATTAGGGAAAGAGGCACATCTTTCGTGTTTTAAAAAACAGTAAGTAACCTTCCATAGTTGAATAAATACGGAAAAAGAAGGTTTTGATATTTCAGCAAGGTTTATTGATTCAAGGAAACAAGAGGTAAGCAAAGCTGTGTCTTGGGAAGAAATGTGTCTATTTACATACAGTCCAGAGAAGATGCCAAGAGTCTAACTGTATTCATAGAAATTTGCATTAGGAAGTCTCTCAAGATCAACAGTTACTTAATTGGTCTGGCTGGAGATTTGGGTGTGAGAAGGAAATGAAAATAGTTGTGAGGGAGGGAAGTGTTCTGACCACAGAAGGCAGCTGCTCCTGGATACCTTGAGTTGGTCTAGAAGCTAGTCTCACAGTAGTGTTTAGAAAACAAGTGCTAAGCCTGGGCCTAAGTAGACCAACTGTGCATTGGTCTCTAATGGTGTCTGAAAATTCTGGTGTGTGCAGATATGGTCAAGGTGAATAGAGTACTCAAACCATTGGGTAGGTCCTTAAGAAGTAGGTTCTAAATGTCTTATGTGATGGGTCACTGTGACTTATTTGACTGGTCACTGGACAAACTAATTCAGCAAATAAGAGACACAGCTATCTGCCTCTAGTTTAGGAAGCCACTCAGAGCAGTCATGCAAAACTGAAAGCTTTCTATGTTTTCAAACTTACCAATTTTTTTTTGCAGGTTTTTTTTAAATTTTATTTTAATGGTACATTTTAGATGTACATAGTGTTAACATTCATCATAGGGAATTTGTACCTGTATGTGATATACCTTGTTGCTTCTTTTTTTTCCCATTTCCTTCTCCTCCCTTCACCCCTCTCCTCCCTCCTTATTTACAAAAGCTTTGTTTCCATTTTTTCCTTCCATTTCTTATTTCTCTTGTCCCTCTGTTCTTTTTCCCCTCCCTCTCCCTTGTTCCTTTTCCCATTTGGACATTTTCTTCCCTTTCTAATATAATACATTTTAGTCTTGATTTACACTTTCAGTTTCTCACACCAGAGAATGCAGTATTGAAACATGTGTATCTGATTTATTTCACTTAAGAGCATGGTCTCAAGACGCATCCATTTACCTAGAAATATCTGAGCTGACTGTGCTTCTTTGTTTCCCAAGCTTTAAGAAAGGGTGAAACTCAAACACCCTCAGGTATGAGGCTGGTAAAACAGATGTGTCATATAATAAGGAATGATTGTGATTAAGACAAACTGGAGAATGTATCTCTCTCTGAAGGGAATCCAAATGTAAGGTTAGCGGAAATCGTTTAAGATTTGAACTGATTAAGATTAAAACATGCATTTTAAGACTGTAGGCTGGGAAGAAAGAAAATGGTGGAGCGGTGATCAGTAGCAAAATTCAGGCTCTTCAAGATCTGGAATCCAGACACTGGAAAATATCAACTTGGCAAAGAAAAAGAGAGAAGCAGATTGCTGGGAACCAGGAAGGAACTGACAGGAAAAATTGGAAGCTATAGAAAAGTTGGAAAGATGGTCCATACCACAGAGAAAAGAAGGAGACAATTTGGACTCTCTCCCTAGCTCTTGCAGCTTGTGGGGAGGGGCTCCGGGCTCCCTAGAAGCAAGGTCAGTGTGGGGGATTTGCCTGAGGAGTGAACAGTTAAACTGTGGGGCAAAAGCAAACAAGTCCTGTGAGGAGTAAGTGGTTAAAACAACAAGAAGTTTAGATTAGCGAAACATGCTGTTTCTGGCCATTGTCCTTCCCCCTTCCGCAACAAACTGCCTAGCCTTGAGACAGTTCCTTGTCCAAACTGCTTTTCTTCTGTTTTTTTCTCTTACAGTGATACTCTAAATAAAATCCAGAGAGTTCTCAGCTTTGGTGCTGTTCCTGGAAGTCTCCCTAATGCTGGGTGCTCCCAGTTGAGATACCCACTCTGGCCCTCTTGGTGGTCAGACCAAGTTTTGTTTCCAAGTAACCTTTTTATCCTCCACACTACCACAGTGACACACTGTGACAGGTAAATGCCCAGGGCTGGAAGATCCAGGGAGAATCAACAGCAGGGCCCGCAGCCTTTGTGAACTGCTAAAACAGCATGGAGTTTTACTCTAAGGGAACTTGTGCCACACAGAGGGAAATCGCCAGACTGGGATTCAGGCATGGGCATCTACCACATCACCAGAGAGAGTGTTTGATGAGGTGGCATTTCAAGAAGGGGTAAATTGAATCTGGGACTCAGGACACTTAAAAAACAACTTCACTTTAGGGAACCCAGTATTACCCTCCCGCAGCGAGACAGCCCCCAGAGATAGCTGCACACAGAGAACAAGCTAGACAGAGGTGCTCTGAGAAGTTGAAGCTTGAGTCAGGAAGGACAGGTGCCCCATGTTCTGTGGTGAGAAACCAGGCCCAGCTTGAGTTGCACAAAGGAATGGCTGGGTCTGAAACTGTCTGCAAGCATTAAGTACTTGAACCTTTGCCCTGCTGCCTACATCCAACACAGATCTGAGTTCTGATTGTCTTCCCTATCCACCAATATGAGCAAGAATACATCTTGGTGTGGATGCTGCCACAGTCTGGGACAAACAGAGGGGCCTCTGGGACAGGGGATGCGCCTCAAAATCCCACAGGCCATAAGGCTAGGTGGAGAAAACTAACACTTACCAGACTACAAAACTATGGATACTAAAAAGATACCACTCATTCAACAATGTTAAGTGAAATACATCAGATACACGTGGCTTTTTTCTTATCTGAGAAACCCAAATTATAAACAAAATAAAGGATACAAAATAGGAAGTAGAGAGAGATCTTTTTCAAATCTAGCATTACCCCGCTTTCAAAAACAGAAAACGACCCAACCAAAAAATAGAACTACAGGCCAATCTCCTTAATTAATATAAATGCAAAAATTCTCAACAAGATACTTGCAAACAGGATACAACAAATCATCAAAAAGATCATAGCCCGTGACCAAGAAGGATTCATCCCAGGGATGTAGGAATTGTTCAACATACAAAAATCAATAAATATAATCTATCACATAAACAGAAGGATGGACAAATATCACATGATCTTCTCAACTGACACAGAAAAAGTCTTTGTCAAAATCCAATGAGAAAACCCTGAAAAAAAAATCTATAGAAGGATCTTATCTAAGCTTTTCTTTCAAAATCAGGAACAAGACAAGGATTTTCACTATCACTGCTCCTCTTCTGTATAGTTCTTGTAACATTAACCAGAGCAATCAGACAAGAGAAGGAATTAAAAGGGATACCTACGGGAAAGGATATAATCAAATTATCATTAATTGCAGATGATATGATCCTCTAGATAGAAGACCCAAAAAATTCCACCAAGGCTGGGGATTTAGGCCAATGGTTAGAGTGCTTGCCCACCAAGCACAAGGCCCTGAGTTCAATCCCCTTCACCAAAAAAAGAAAAAAAAAAAAAATCCACCAAAAGACTCCTAGAATTAATAACCAATTTCAGTAGTGCAGCAAGATACAAAGTCAGCACATAAAAATCAACAGCATTTCTATACACCAATAAAAAATTCATGGAGAAAGAGAATTAGGGAAATAATGCCTTTCACAGTAGCATCAAGAAAAATTAAATACCTAGGAATTAACCTAACCAAGGAAGTGAAAGAATTCTACAATGAAAATTATAGAACTCTGAGAAAAAGGAGATCAAATGGAACCTCAGAAAATGGAATAATATCCCATTTTCATAGATAGGCTGAGCCACTACAGTCAAAATGGGCACATTTCCAAAACCGATATATATATTTAACAAAATCTCAATCAAAATGCTAATGGCATTCTTCACAGAACTGAAGAAAACAATCCTAAAATTTATATGGAATAAGAAGAGACCTAGAAAAGCAAAAGCAATCCTGGGCAATGAGAACAAAACAGAAAGGAACCACAAATTATACTACAAACCTACAGTGATTAAACACATTGTATTGGAGGAAAAAAAAAAAAAAAACAACTAACAGACCTGTGGACATGTGAATCAACAGAACAGAATACTGGGTACAGAAATATCACCAAATGCAATCAGCTACCTGATCTTTGACAAGAGTGGCAAAAACTCACAATGGTAGAAAGACAGGCTCTTTAACAAATGGTGCTAGGAAAGTAGCTATCCACATGCAGAAGGCTGAACCTAGATCCCTATCTCTCACCATATACTAAATTAAAATCAGAATGGACCAAAGATCTAATTATTAAAATACATACACCTAATCTTCTGTAAGAAAAAAATAGGTAAACTTGAAAATAGGCATAGGCAGGGACTTTCTGAGTAGAACCCCAAATGCACAATACATAATACTAACAATGAATAAACTGGATTATTTCAAACTAGAAAGCTTCTGCACATCAAAAGAAACAACCAAGAGAATGAAGAGACAACCGACACAGTAGAAAAAAAATTTTGCCAGCTATTCCTCAGACAGAAGTCTAATATCTAGAATATATTAAACACTTTAAAAACTTAGATATTTTCCTCCCCTTCACCTACCTATACATCAGCTTATGTTCCTCCTGGATACTCAGAACCCTGACCTATAGCTCTGGCTGCGCCGTCTGAGCTCTATACCCAGCAGAGTTCCTGGCATAGGCATACTCTGCATCACTCAGTGATGTGAACTGAGTTCTGCTGGCCTGCAATTTTGGTTACTGTTCCTGATCTTGTTTGAGTCTCTTGGTGAAGACCTGGATCTCTGAATGTTAAATCCATTAAGCCTAGACCTAGTTTCCTAGACCCGGAGCCTTGCCTTCTCTAATTTGGCATGCCTTTTTAACTCTGATTTTCCTTTCCACAAGCACAGTACCCTGCATCCTTCTCTCTCCCATGAACGGATGTGTTTTTCAATAAGTTGTAATTTCTTTTCTGCACTATCAGCTTCTCTTGGTTCCCTCCTGTCCAGGTTCTTCTCAGTCTGTCTCTTCTCCCTGCTACTCATGATTCCCTTGATACTTTTAAAGGTATCTTTCTGTAAAGCTGCTTTCAGAGAGGCAAGAAATTCAGAGTTCTAAAAATAAAATTTAAAGCACACAACTAAACACTACAGATTTTTAGAGAGGACTGTTAAGGCTCAGAAAACCACACCCCAAAGGTGACACTTTGGCTTGCACAGTGCTTTGACTTAAATGAGAACCAAGGTCTCACTGACCTTCTTCTGCTCTCATATCTCTCATCCTCTTACTCCCCAAAAAGCACAGGCAGAGGTTTTCTCTGGATTTCCCTTATCTGCCTCGAAACATGGATGCTCCTTAAAGAATTCAGTTGTCCCAGATCCTCTCACCAGTAATCTTACGACAGAGGGAGACTGACTCCTAATACAGGGGAGAAGAATAAAGGGTAACACCACATCCAAACAGACTCTCCCAAAATAATTTACTCTCCATCAAGCTGCCTACATGCCCCATTTCCCTTCCCTATGAAGGGAGTATATAAGTTTCTAAATTTTGTTGGGTTGTTAGGTATTCACTTTCCTTGATGGGAATACTAGGGATTGAACCCTGGGCCTTTGCACTGAGCTATACCTCCAGCCCTTCTAAAATTTTGATTACAGGGGTGCCCAATTATGCCCTGCTAGGTACTTGCTTTTCTTTATTGTGATGCCTCTATGCACATAATAAACTTATAACCACTTTTTCTTGATATAATATCTGTTTATTTTATAGGCCTTGTTTATTTATTTATTGTTATTGTTTTTGAGACAAGATCTCGCTATGTAGTTCAGGCTGATCTTGAACTGACTATGTAGCTCAGGCTGGCCTTGAACTCACAGAGAACCTCCTGCCTCAGCTTCACAAATATTAGTATTACAGATGTGCATCACCATGCCTGGCTTATAGGTATAATTTACTGAACATTCAGTTCAATGATGGGAAAGTTCCCTTTGCCCAAACAAATATAATTCCACGGTTCTTTCTAGACCAAAATTTTAAGTTTTTCAGATTTTTCTGCTCTGTTTTTTGCCTCCAGTTATCAATTGAAATCTGGCTAAAAGCAGCCAGGGGTACCCATCCACACATTGAATGTTGGACCACCTTGAAATTTCCTCCACAAGATCAATTAGTCTACATCCCTTAATTTCAGTCTCCTGGAAAATCTCAGGACATGGGAAAGACACTTTGTGCCAGAGTGTAACTCACACTGCCTCTAGTCTGACTATAAATGGAGTCCTGTTCCCAGTGAAACCTCCTGAGCCTGGCCTTTACTGTCCACATTCTTATCACTAGTCTGGTATTTTAAGGTCTGACCAGAATCACTATAAAGTTCTGCTTACAGAATTCTAAGGTTTTCTAGCCTGCATTTCCAAACCTTTCCAAATTTCTCCCACAAACTAGTTCCAAAAGCTACTACAGCATTTGGTCAGGTATAGGCATGGCAACAACTCTACTTCTCATATTAATTTTCTTTATGAGTCTCTTATCCATCACTGACACCCATAACTCTTAAAAGAGGAGCGTTTATTTTGGCTTATGGTTTTCAGAGGACTCCGTCTATGGTTGGCTGGCTCCAAGACAGAAATAGCATGACACATGGACCAGGCAGGGAACAGCTGCTTACTTCATAGCAGGCAACAAGCAGAGAAATGTTTGCAGACATTTTAGTCTAAACCATAACACACCTATTCCAAAAGCATAAGGAAAGTTCCCAATATCAGAGAGGTAGGAATACATACAGCAGCTACAAAAGGGAAGTACACAAGAAATATGTTTATAGGATGGATGTTCATAAGCAAAATAATGTAACCTATTTGCTTTTAAATACTAGTTATGAAAAACTTACATTTGGGGATTTTTCTAAGAAAAGAGATGAAATCACTTGCTATTGTTAGAAACTGCCTGTGGGGTGGCATCTTAGGAATTTGTCTGGATTTTTTGTGGCAGCCATCCAAAACTGGGAACCACTGATTCACAGTTAAATATAAGATAAATGAAATTATTTCTCTTCCTTGTTGATGAATTTCTACCAAATGAGGACATTTTAGCAATGATATTGCATTCATTAGGAGGACGGAATGTCACAGCAAATCAAGCATAGCCATAATGAAAATGCTGGGATATTCTTGTGCATTTTTCCACAATCCACTATGTTCAATTGGGATAAAATGTAGTATTCCTAGTGATATAACACAATAAACAGATATAAATGCTCTTTATCTTTAAGTGCGAATAGGTATGATAGAAATTTATGAGTTGGATTCAGCAGCTTTCAAAGAACAACATCTACATTTCTTGACACAAAAACCTATTTTTCAAGATTGAATTTAAAGTTCCTAAGTTGAAATCTATTCATCCAGAAATAGTTAAAGAAAAACATAAAACATATAGTGTTGTCAAAGGAAAGAGAATCATACTTAAATACATCAACATTTGAGAAAAAAAAAAAAAGGATGGTGAGGAAAGACAAATGTTAAATGTGGACATGTTGAAGGCTTCAATACAGAAACAGAGTGTGTAAGATGGGTCTGGTGGTTCATGCCTGTAATCCCAGCACTCTCACAGGCTCAAGCCCAACCTGGGCAATGGCAATTTAGGAATTAGCAAGATCCTGTCTCAAGAAAGAGAGGCAGGATGGAGTTCAGTGTGTAGATCACTCACACACACACACACACACACACACACACACACACAGAGAGAGAGAGAGAGAGAGAAATGGAGTATGTATAAGCATTAGATCAGTGGTTCTGAATCCTTTTAAAATTGCTACCACACTTGTTAGCTATACTTTGTTTCATGTGAAAGCCATCATTCTGGAGGCATTCAATCCATCTCACAATTGTTATAGTTATCTATGTTTGTATATTATAACTATGTATTCAGGTATATGACAAAGTTATCACTTGTAGCCCATGGTTTTCTATCAGTAATCTTAGGCATGCTTAATTCCCTCCCTAAGAATTATAAGTTATGAAACTATACTACCCATATCTTCCTATTGTGGCCCCTTACTTAGGATAGGAAAGGGGAGTATAGGAATTTAAATTCTGAGCATACTACCAAGGAGAAACTACTAAAATCTGCCAAATATTGTAGCTATTTTAGAAAGCATTATGTATTTTTTTAAATATCAACTAAGACAAACCAGATACTAGATTCTTCTACCATTTACTTGCCATACTCTTAAAATCAGGTGAGTATTCTATTTCTCTATAATGTGGTCCATGAGTTTCTACAATGTATCATTCTTTGAAAAGGTTGAGAAGTGTATTCACTTGCAAATTATTTAATATGCATTAAAGAGAAATACCAACAAGCCCAAAAACAATCACAAAGAACAATGATTTATTGAAGAGGAAGTTAAGAGTTCTTAGGATACACAATAGAGACAAAAACCTAATTTAGTAGAAGACTGTCGGGGAGATTTTTCTGGGAATTGTATGGGGCCATAGTATCTTGAAGAGAGAGGAAGAGGGATTTGGAGAGTGTTGAGTGAAGGGCTCAGGAAAAGAGAACAAGAATAGTATCTTCCAGGGACTGAAAGACAAGGCTGCAGTGTCCATGACAGAAAGAGACTGGGAAGGACAAAGAGAAAAGGCAAGAGTAGAGATGATGAATAAGGACAGCAGGAGGCAGTGCCAGGAAATTTGAGGGTTGATCCACTGTGTTGAACCAGATCTAGCAGGGCTACATATATTAGCAGCATTTTTTTAGGAATTTTGATTTTGCCCTTTAGTAAAATAACACATCATTGAGAAGTTTTAACCATGTGGAACTGATAGAAATTATCTCAGAAATACCACTCCAACTGCAATAGAGATTATAAATTTGTCCAAAGGAAAAGTAGTATTGGCTTAGACCACTTCCTGACAGTTGAGATGAAAAGAAATGGATGAAATTGAGATGCATTTAAGAAGCAGACTCAGCAGAAAATAGAGATGATGGGATACTGAGGAAAGAGAGTTACTAGCAGAGATTATGGAGACAAGAAAATAGTGGCCAATAAGGAAATAAAAGGTTAGAGAGAAGTCAAATATAGAAAAAGAAAGGGAAGGCACATCAAGTTTAAACATACCAAGTATCCTCCAAACTGTTGTTCTGTCAACTTAGAAAAGATTCACAGGAAAAAAGAGCTCACAATGGATTGGATTTGACCATTAAAGCTGCAAGAATTCTTAAAACTATATATCCTAGAATTTAATCAAAACTAAGCTTTTCCATCATAATTTTCTTTATTTGGATTTTTTACTTTAGGTTTGTGTTTTGTGTGGGTGTGCATGCACTCTGATGGGAGTTTTGTAAAATCAAGACTGTGAATAGACAGAAAAGAAACTGTATTCTAAACATTTTATTAATTCTAATGATGTTCATGATATGTAACCTTACTTGAAATATTAACAATAGCCAGGTGTGGTGGCACATGCCTGTAATCCCAGCACTTGGGAGGCTGAGGTAGGAGGATCACTGTGAGTTCAAGGGCAGCTTGGGCTACATAGTGAGTTCAAGGCCAGCCTGAACTGTATAGCAAAACCCTGTTTCAAACAAACAAACAAACAGAAGTATTTAAAATAACCTATCAGGCTTTTGCTCAGGATTTGCTCAACTTGAACAGTAATAAAGAGATAAGAAGATTAATTCCTGTTCCAAAAAAAATGTAGTTTTCCCTTTATTGCTTCTGAAAATTTAAACTATAGGTTAGCATCCTAGCAAAACTTTCAATTTTCTTGTTCATTTTCCTCAAGATCCTAAATTCTTCAAGTCTTACCTGTTTTTCTCATGAATAACTGGCATTTGTCTTTGTAATACTCCTTTCCCCTTCTTTCCCTCTCTCCCTTCCTCAATTCCTCCTCCTCTTTTTCTTTCTCTTAAAAAAACAAAAACAAGAATTGAAAGTTGTGATGGTTGATTGATTGTGTCAATTTGTAAGAGAAGCTTAACTAAATTGGTTTAGCAATTCTACACCCTAGGGTGTAGAAGATCTACCCTAGGGCGGCCCATTCTCTAGATGGTATAAAGGGGAAATGAAGAGGGATATAGCCAGCCGGTTTCTTTGGATCAGTTTCGCTTCCTTTGGAGGAGCTCCAGACCTTCACCTGGATACTTCGGACCTCTAGACCTTCGCCTGGACCCTTCAGATCTTTGCCTGGATCCTTCAGGCCTCCAGAGCTTTGCCTGGATCCTTCAGACCTCCAGACCTTCGGCTGGGCCCTCCAGATCTCCAGCTTGCAGACGGACCCTCTGCATGCTTCCACGCCTGACTTGTAAGAAGCCCGAGGAAGCCAAATTGTAAGCTCTCAAATATTCATATATCTACCATTGTATCTGTTTCTCTAGAGAATACTGACTAATACAAAAGTCTTCCCAATGTAGTGAGCATTTGCTGATTAGTGCACACTGCAATGGAGATGTTGGTGGACAGTTTTTCTAAAACAGAACATTTTCTATTCAACTAGACTAGATGCCTCTCCATTGCATGCTGGCCAAAATGGTCAAGCTTTGTCTGTATTTACACCCTTATACCTTTAAGGACATCTTAGCAGGATGAATGGAATGGATAGGATGAGGGCAACTCAGGCACATTCAGAGATACCAGAAGAAAGAAAGCTGAATATATTCTCATGATATTCAAAGGTACTTTATACAGTGCTAAAGCTCAAAACTATACTTTGCCACAAAATCAGCGGAAGTTAGAGCTGACAAGGCAATCATATTGGAATGAGGAGTCTGTCAGTCGCTCTCTCTTCCTGCCCCCCATCACTTCTTATTCTTTTCATTAAAAATAAAGCCCTCAAGCTAGGCATGGTGGCACGTGCTTGTAATCCCAGAACTCTGGTTGACTTCGGCAAGGGAATCATAAATTCAAGGACCACATGGGCAATTTAGAGAATTAGTGAGGTTCTTTTTCATAAATAAATACATAAACAGTGCTGGGGATATAGTTAAGTGCAAAGGCCTGGGGTTCAATCTCAATTACCACCAAAATTAGTTAATTAATTAGTAAAGCCCTCAAAACGCGACCCCAATCTAATAAAACATCAATAAATCTAAATAGTGGAACCTTCCACAAAACTGTCAAGGTTATGAAAAACAACGAAAAAATGAGAACATGTTCAAACCAGAAAAGAATAGAGGCCATAGTAACTAATACAATATCATGACCTAGATGGGATCCTGAAAGAAAAATGAACATTAGAAGAAAAACTACTAAATCCAAATAAGTCTAGCATTTTGCAGCAATACACCAATGTTGAGTGTGTGTGTGTGTGTGTGTGTGTGTGTGTGTGTGAGTGTGTTGGGGATTACACCCAGGGGTTTGTGTGTGGTAAGCAAGTGTTTCACCACATTGAGCCTCATTCCAGACTGGTTTCTTAGTTTCATAAAATGTTAACATTAGGGAAAATCTGTAGTTACAGTATTTTTTTAATCCTCTGTTAATGTAAGATTATTCCAAAATTAAGTTTATTAAAAAGATTTTTAAAAACTTTATCTCATCTTCTCCCCATTTAAGGCTATCATATGCAAAAAGAAATAATACTTAAATGTGTTTATTTCCAATCCATTATAATGCTTATATGCAGCTACATGAACAGCTAGGGTTGGTATAATTGTCCCCATTTTATAAATGAGAAAATGGAAGTTTTGAGGGTTGATCCACTGTGTTGATTAGGGTACAGTCTAAACTCTTTTTATAAGGAGATACAGTCCAAGAAATGTAACCTCAAAATATGCCACATTAGTATGCTAATTACTTCAGACTGAACACACCTGGGAAACACCAAGCGTACATAGGGAATTTCTTGAATTTCCTATATCTGGCTAAAGACAGAGTCTCCAGAAGAAAGCCAACTCTTAGGAAAACCCTCCTTAGGGATTTTTATCCACCTGGGAAGATAACATACAACAGGAGTCAAATCTAGAAATTAATGCCTGGGCCAGACAGGCTATTACTTACCCTTCTGGTAGCCCATTTCTTTTTCCCTAGCTTGCCTACCTATCTCTCCCCTTCCTCTCTCCCCTCTGAAGAGAACATGTAAGCTGTTAGGTTTAACTTGGTTACTGAGTTTAGCATTCTTGTGGTGCCTTTGTGTGTGTGAATAAACTGGGAGGCTTTTTCTCTTGTTGATCTGTCCATTATTTGTTTATTTCAGCAGATTCAAATACCAAACTTTCAGAGGGAAAATTTGAACTTCCCTAAAGAGACGTCAAGAATGTAGCTTCTAAACATTTTTTTCTTAATTTCTCTATCATGGAAGAGACTAAAGATATCATGATATTGTCTGAGGACAGAGGCTCCTTCTATATTCTTGTTTCGTTGGGCTGACCATTGTCAACACGTAAAAACAGGTTCACCAATACTGTCTGCCTTTCAGGGCAGATGGAAGACAAGCAACATCATATTGTTAAGAACAATATACACAATTACCCATGTCATTTTTACCTGCAACCCATTAGTCAAAACTTTGTAACATGGCAATACTCAACCTAAAGAAAATCAGGAAAAGTGGCCTGAGAGGCTACAACTTAGGTCTTGTCACTAAAAGGAACAAAAAGAACAAATTATGGGGACAATTAACCAAATCTACTACAATCACTAAGCTCCTCAGACATAGAATAAGAACTTTTATTATTATTATTTTGTTTGTTTGTTTGTGTGGTGCTGGGGATTGAACTCAGGGCCTTGAGCTTGCTAGGCAAGCACTCTACCACTGAGCTAAATCCCCAACCCAAGAATTTTAATTAAAGTAGAACAAGAACTTTAATCAAGGTCTTCTGATTTCAAGTTTGATGCTGTTCCCATTGATTACTGAATATGTGTACTCTATTCATTTATACACAAAAAGAAATTAAATGCAGTGAATTTTTTGTTTTACCTTTTAATGTCTTTTATTTTTTCTTTTTTTGTTATTTTTCCTTTTCATCAGAGATGTGAAGATTGTGATTCCTTTTGTGAATTTTACAAAAATAAGTGATGAAGTAATCACATAGTTAGGGCCCCTCCAAGAACCTTAGATGAAGTCTATGCTAATTAAAATTGGCATAAAAATAGATACACTGACCAATGGAACAGGACAGAGTCCAAAAATAAACCTTTGCATTTACAGTCAAATGCTTTTCAACAAAGATGCCAAGAATACACAATAGGAAAAGGACAGTTTCATCAGTAAATGATGTTGAAAAAACTGGGTATCTACATAGAGAGAATGAAATTGAAAGAATAAAATTGGACACTCATGTTATACCATATGCAAAAATCAACTCAAAATGAATTAAAGACATTTATGTAAGACCTGAAACTATAAAATGACTGGAAGACAACATGGGAGAGTTCCATGACTTGGTCCAGGCAATGATTTCTTGGATACAAACCAGAAATCACAAGCAATGAAAGCAAAAATAGACAAATGGGATTGCACTAAACTAAAAAGTTTACAGGGTTTTTTTTTTTTTCCCACAATAAACTTGCCTCTTTAATTGTGTAGAGACTCATTTGTTGAGAGGACAGAGTGAGAAAGAAATACATAAATACGTTGAAAATGAAAGGTTCTTAGGAAAACAGACACAAGTATACTTGATACTGGAAGAACTTGTGGAGCACTTATCCCCTAAAACCATCATCTCATTGGATGTAAAAGTAAGTGACTTTCTAGTTTATTTCTGATTTATTTCTTTTCTTTTTATTCCCACATGTATATGTAATTCTGGTATCTCCTTTCCCCTACTTGGTTTATATCTGTTTTTTTTCCTGTTTTATTTCCTGCTGTTTTAGTCCCCTCTTTTTTCATCCTCCAGTTCCTTTCTACCCACTCAATCTCTAATTCCTGTCATTTGAATCCACTCACGTAGTGGCAGAGCTGCTCCCCTGCCTCTTCTAAGCTGATTTTCTTATCTTTAAAACCTACAGGTGCTGGGAGTTGCCATCGATCTGGAAGAGAAATGCAGCCGTGTGATGCCTCACTCACTAGATGGAATTTCAGGGTGACCCTGTCTAATTACCAGCCTTGATTTATGAAATACAGCCAATGAGGAAATTTATGGCAGGCAAATTCCCTGCGTAGTGTGGGGCAACAGCACGATTAATGGGCCAATGATGATAGATCTTCTCCCACCCTTAGTCCATGAATTCTGGCTCAAGGGATTTTCTCCAGCAAGGATTAAGTTGTCCCAGAGATAAAAATAACAACATTCTACCAGTTGCTGAGCTGCGGGCTTATTGCTTGGTGGGGGATAACAACCCAATTACTCAGTAAAGCAAATTATTAGCAGCATCATAAAATTTAGTACATTTCAGTGGTTTTTAAATTAAGCAGAAACAGCTTGGCATATGGATTAAGATTCCCAGGACTATGAAAGATTCTCTTCTAAAGTATGAACATAACATGGAATTAAAGTAAAAGAGAAGGTTTATATAGAAGCTTAATAATCCTACTTGTCATCTGTTCATTCTTTTTTGGGAAATAACTGTTATAGTTCACTATAATCTTAATCCTGCATACTCATTCTTTAATACATGACCAATTTTAGTATTAAAAAATGAGCAGAAATCTAAATGCAAAAAATTGGGTGACTTTAATATGCCTGCTGACATTATCTCATTAGTCCCCATGGTGTTTCTTTCCCCCCCCATGGTGTTTCTGAAAGATGCATACAATGTATTTTAATCTCCATTTTACAACACGAAAGGAAGATATTCCAAAACTAGTTTTTCTAACAGTAAGTTCTCTGACAATTAATCAAAACTACAAGTCCAGTCTTTAAAGACTAGAAAATTTATCTGAAACTGAATACTAATTAGGGCAGGAATAAAGTCATTGCAACTAGAGGTTTTGTATCTTCAGAAGATTTTCTTTCTTTCTTTTTTTTTTGGTGCTGGGGATCAAACTCAGGGCCTTGCGCTTGCTAGGCAAGTGCTCTACCACTGAGCTAAACCTCCAGCCCCCTTTAGAAGATTTTCCATCCAAAAACCTGTAACATTACATGCAACTTCTACTTAGATTTTGTACATTACAATGAAGATATCAATGAAGATACCTATCAAAACAATTCTTCTGTGGTACTAGAGATTATACCCAGAGCCCTGAACATGCTAGGCAAGTACCCTACCACCGAGCTGTATCTCCAAACCCATTTGTTCATTTATGACAGGGTCTCACTAAGTTTCCCAGATTGACCTTGAACTTACTATCCTTCTACTTCAGTCTCTCTGAATGACTTAGATTGCAGGCTTAAACCAGAGTAACCAGCACCAAAAAGTTTCTTATACAGAAAATTTTGGCTTTAGAGATACAGCTTTGTGGTAAAATGCTTACCTGACATGCACAAGACCCTCATTTGATCTCCAGCACTGTAAAAAAAAACTAAAGAAAAATAAAAATCTTATTTCCTCTCTATTATTTTATTCATAAAATTCAGAAAATCATTTCTATGGAAAACAATTCATAGGCCTTAGTTGAATAAGAAGTTGCGTTTCACAGATCAAAATTTAAAGACAATGGAGCATCCTGGAAATAGGAGTCAGCTACCTCCTAGGGATTCTGATCCAGGAGCCAACATTAATAGTACTATAATAATAACAATGGCTACATCTACATGAAAGAGTTATAGCAAAAATCACTCCTTAGGTCCCCAGGGCTCAGTTTAGCATGATGAGCAGGTATTTCATGCATAATCCTTGACTCCAAAGGAGAAAGATAGGTGAACAATCAATGATGTTCAACTGTGTCTGTATCATTCCGCCCCAGTGAATCTCCATTTAGAGACAAGGCTAATATTTCCAGAATATTTCAAGTTCTTTCCATTACTTGATGTTTTTCTAACCAAAAGGTCTCCTCCATCTATCTTCAACAGCAATTTCTTAACTCTATGAATATCAAGATTTTACATTTGCAACTGCCATCAAGATGCTTTAATTGAACACATAACCAGTAACTCTGTGGGTTTCTAACTTTATTGAGCATAATCAACAGCAGGGGTACATGTTTAACATAGACTCACAGGCCTCCAATCATTCTGATTCAGACAGAAGGGCAAAATGTAGCATTTAAACAAGAACCTCAGAGGATTTTGATATAGGCATTCTAAAGGCCTCTCAGAGAAATAAAGCTAAGATTGCTCTACTCTACAACTTAAAAAAAAAAAAAAAGGAGAATCAGAAAAGTTTCTCATCCAAAGCAACTCATTCACCTATTCCATCATTTAAAAAAAAAAAAAACTTATTATGACTATAGACCTCGGATACCACTGGTTTGCACAGAATTGGAGCCTGGTCTCATCTCCAATTCATTGCTATTTCTACTCTGCTTACTGCTAGATATTATGGAAGTTCAAAACAATACACAAGGCTAGCAAAGGATGGAATAAGTAGTATTTGGATTCAGCTTTAAAGGATGAATAGAATTTCAGCTAGAAGGATGAGAGGGAACTGGGCCAGGAAAGGTATTATAATGGTACAATGACTTGTGTTCATAAACACAGTTCATACACAGAGGACAAAATGAATACATCAGCGATGGTACAAGGGTGATATAGCTCAGGATCCCCTCGCCCCGCCATTCACCATAGTTCAGGGAACCTCACAGATTTATCTTGTATATCCCCTGGGCAATTCTCACTGCCACATTCAAATTTTCTGGTATTCTCTTTGGAAACAGAAGACTCCAGCAGCCTGAGCTCTCCTACTCAAGTCTTCTCAGGTCTCTAGAGGCAGCATCCCTAAACTGAGCACCTTCGTTTCCCAGGTGTTCAGGAGAAAGAATCCCTCCCTAACAGCTTACTGCTGCAGAAAGATGAAGGAATACAATAGAAAGGGCTGCATGCTAAAACAGATAAGTAGAATAAATATGACCTGGAAAAGTCTTCAGGATGCTGGGGACTCAAGAAAAGAGAGTCACTAGTCAAGAAACACAAACATGGAATGATCTCTCAGGGAATTCTTATTTTCACTTCAGACTGCATATTAGAATCATCTAAGGATTTTTTTTTTTAATTTATGTCTTGGTACCCTCACAGATCAATGGACTCAGGAGATCTAGGGCCGTGTCTATGCAATAATTTATGTGTAATAAATTTAGCAGGTAGTTCTAATGTGCACCCTGGGATGTGAATCACTGATTTAAAAAGCCACAGCTTGAAGACAACAGATGCAACTTAAATGTGCTGTAGCCAATGGATTCAGATGCAGCTGCCTTTAACCAGACTAATTTCAGCCTGAGGCCAAGAGGCTCAGGAAGAGAGGACTAAGCAGAGATGACAAACCTTTTAGAGCTTTCAATGATACAAACAGCCTGCTGAGGCATGCGTGCCATAGGTTTGCCACCACTGGGCCTAAGTAATCATAGGAGCAGAGTAAATGTGAAAGCCAGTTGATCTGAGGGTGGCACCTAGAGCTCTTGTTTGTGGAGGACTAATTGCGCTAGGCTAGATGTACTGATTTTCACAGTAAACAAACAAATAAATGAATGAATTCTATTATTATCATCCCTACTCTTCAAATAAGAAAACTGAGCCATGTAGAGGTAAAATTACTGACGTTGCTTGTTCAGAAATAAATAAATGAAAATTTATTAAGTCAAACTGATTTTTGAAACATGCAATAGAATACATTTGGTTCAATTACAGGACACTGTCCTTCTTTAGGTTAAAAAAAATCATTAAATATAGGCACTTCCATGCTGCGTATCCTAATACAGTCCCAGTCCATTCTGTCTTCACATATGTTTCTTCTTCAATTATTGCTTATGACGTGTTTATACAAGAATTCTAACTGTATGTTGGCTTTGCATTCCCATAGAATCTTCTTCTAGATACTAATTCTAGCATACCAGGATGATCTATATTACTGCATCAATTTAATGTATTTGTATTGTACCACCAGTCAGTTCTACTTGACAAAAAGTTTAAACCAAAGGAAGCTGAATAAATTAATGATCCTCCATAGAAAGAGAATTTGACAATCTAGGACTGTGAAACAGTAAGGAGAACTGAGGTTGAATGCCCAACTTGCAGGTTTCTGTGAGAACAGGGCAAAAGTTGCAGCAAACTAACAGTCCATGAACTTAATCTCCAAAGTCTTTAATAAAAGGAGGGAAGAAGAAAGAGAAAACTTCTCCTTGGATGTTTGCCTGTAAGAGTATCATACAGGAAACTTGGCTGGTGCTTACCTTAATTTAATCTGTAACACTATGCCATGAAAAGTTTAATCTGGTCATTATCTTATTAACTCCACACCCCATTAAGTGGTACTATTTTTATTCAATCCCACCAGGTTGCTTTGAGTAAACTCCATAAGGCCAAGACTGTTTCTGTCTCAGCCTTACATTACTAGTGCCTGGTACAACACCCAATATGAGGTAGAAGTCAATAAATACTTTGGAAAGAATGAATGAGTATGTTGGAGTTGTGTATCCACAATACAAACAATGGCTGATTTTTCTAATCCAAACTTGCTGATAAATGGCTTTGGGTATTGAACAAATCATTTAACTTATCTGAGTTTCCCTTTATTTTATTAGCAAAGGAGGGATTAGTAAAGGAGGATCTTTACTATTTCATTAGTAAAAATCACATTATTCTTCGCTTATATAATTCTAATGCACTGAAGAAAGAACAGCTATTCTTGTGGCCGGTGTAGTTAATACTTCTGTTCTATTTCTCCCATCTGTTTATCGGTCTTTTCTATACCTACCCAAAAGCATACCAGGGAAAAGCAGGGAATGCAAAATTCAGAACCAAATTATTAAAAATTCTCAGGCCATTCTTCAAGGTATCTGTGTTTCCCTGATGATATGTGACTTTACAATAGCAAGGATTATAGGTTCAAAGTCTCAGTACACAGAAACTATATTCTCTTCTGGCACTGTCCAATTTGGTTTAGGAATAATTCTCAATCATATTTTCTTCCATGTGGCCCACATTTGAATCGCAACTTATTGAAAATCTGTTCTTTCTCTTTAAAAAAAAACTGAAATTTTTCAGTGAAAAGCTAGTTTCCCCTTGATAATTCTTCCTTCTCCTCTGGAAGGAAACCGGGTCAGATTTTTAGAACTACTACTGGCTGAGCTGACAGCAGACCTTGGTGTCATCCACATGGTACTGGCTTTATAGGTACGCAGAATTTAAGAGTTATGAGATCTAGAATGCTAGATTTCAGAGGAAGACTTAGGAGGTCAGGCAGTGTATCCCTGAGAAATATGTGATGGTGCAGCCAAAAGTGCAGGGGATACCCCAGAAAGTTGGAGATACCAAGAATGTCAGCTGTAGAGCCTCCCGAAGAGAGAGGTCACAGGGCTACAACTGGCAATGCCATGTGGGCAGTGCTGCCCAACCCCTTGGGAGTTCATATCTTACTACGATGTGCTGTGAGTGCTGGACACGGAGTTACGAGATATAATATTTTCCCAGATGAGTTTTGGTCTTGTTGTAGCCCCATTCCTTCTATCTCACTATTTCTCCATTTTGGAATGGCAATGTTTACCCTGTGCCATGTACCTTGGGAGTATTTAACATTTTTTTAACAGAAGTTTACAACTAAGAGTTTGCTTTGAATCTCAGAGAAGACTTTGGACATGGACTTTTCAGCAATGCTGGCATTGTTAAGACTTTGGTGAGTCTTAGAGATGGACTAGATGTATTTTGCATAATGAGATAGTTGTGAAATTTTTGGAGGCTAGTGGTAGGATGTTATGGTTCAGATCTAAAGTTTCCCCAAATGTCTCATGTGTTTGGAAGGTGACTGGATCATGGGGATGTTATTGCTGATTTGCTGTTAGCAGGTAGAGCCTTGGGGGTTGGAGGTTGGAGGTTGGTCATTGGGGGCATGAACTAAGAGATTTTTATCTGAGCTCCTCCTCTCTTTCTGCTTCCTGGCTGAAGACTTGTTAGATTTAGGTAGAACAGCTTTCTTCTGCCATGCTCTTCCACCATGCTTCTTCTGCCTTGTAGACAGGAGACCATGGACTGAAAATGTAAGTCAAAATAAACCTCTCCTTTAAATTTTGGGGCATTGGGTACTATGTCCCAGTGACAGCAAAGTGACTAAGACAATGGATTTCTTGCACTAATGTAGGAAACAGGATGCCCTCTGAGTAGAAAGAAGACAATTAAGGCTGAGCATAGAGAATTAAGATTGATAACTGTGGTACTGTGAAATATTAATTCTTTTGCCTATAATCTTGTGGGTGAGGAAACTGAGGTCAAATTTCTTTTCAAAAGAAGAGGGCCCTAAAAGATGGAAAGACTATATAAAATTAGAGTTACAACCTTTAAAGATTTGTTAAAAATGATTGAAGGATTCTTGCTTGGCAACTTAATAAAACAACTTTAAAGTACGCTAGGAAAACTATCTTTTTTCATTTCTACATGTAGTGAATGTATGTGAGTTATCAAGTTTTCCCTTTGAGACTGAGACATTCATTCCCCAGCCCATGAAAGTGTTGATGGCCTATAGTTCCCAGCTGAGTTTCTCTTTGAAGCTCATCCTACTTTGAAGACAGCCACTTTGTCCATTATGCAGCCCACATCCAATTACTAGTTCTTCTCAGGGGGTTGGCTGACACGTTTTTGGTGACTACATCCCATGTCAACTCCTTCTTCCTCTCTGTAAATTTACCTCTTCTCCCCATCCTCACCTCAGATTTTGTTTCCCAGAAAATTCAAGCCAAAACATACATATAGCAGTAATTAGGGTAGTAATAATGGTGAAAGGATTCTGTTTATTTTGGAAGTCCTGTTAGTGTCAAGGTTAGTGTCAATTATATATCCCCACTGAGGAAGCCTCAAAATGGCCACCACGCAACCACAGGAAATGGCTCTGAATGGTTCTTCAGCGAAGAGCCTGTTCTCTGTTTTATTCAGTGGTATACAGGCAAACAGTCTTTAAGGCTAAAAAAAAAAAAAAAAGAGGCTTGATTTGTACACTTTGCTAATTTCTAGAATATAAATACAGTAATGTCTTGGTTCATGAATGCTTCTGTTTGGAAACAATTCTGTTCACAAAACAAAAGTGTTCACAAAATTTTGCCTCCACTTGGAAACTCCACATCAAGTAACAAACATGACCATGGCCATCTTCTCCATACAAATACGAATGCAGCCATTGTTCCCAAAACCATAAAACAAATTAAGTTTATAAACTAAGGTGCCACTGTATTCCTATGTTGCCTGATTTCAGGCATCAATTGTTTAATAACCAGGCTCATTGATTTCACAAATATTTCACAATCGGTTCTTGGAGACTAGTAGGAGTCACCTCCAGTACAGTACTCATGTGAGTATAGTGTCCGGCTTATACTCACTTGGATGAGGATAACCACTAAACTCACAGAAAATCTGACGTAGGCCTGTCAGTGTCCCAGGTTTGTAGCATGAGAATCAGAAAAAGGTAATAATGATTGGACAAAGCAATCTAACCGGAATGTAAATACACAGAGAATATGAGCAGCAGATAACAGGAAGTGAAAGCTGTGACAGCAGCACCAGATGCAGTAATACCACGGAAACCAGGAAGTGATAGGAACTGTGAGTAAGCAGCTAGTAGTGAGAGAAAACCAGTGGTAGCAAAAAGTGAAATTGAAAGACATTCCAAGTAGTACAGAGGCAGAAGGACAATAAAGCTATCTTTACAGTGGTAGAACCATATAGCAGAGAGTAATCAGTTCACTATCTACACACTGGCAGGGGCATCCTGGAGAGCTGCACCTAAGCCTAGACAACATTGCAGTGGACTCTTCTCCAGCTGAGATTCCCATGCACCTTATTTCTACAGACATCCTTGCAGTCAAGGCTCTGTTATTTGGAGAAGCCAGGGAGATGCTCCATTCACTTTAAAAATGTGATTTTATTAATTCCAGGTCATCTTGTGAGCTAAGCAACTACAGGCTGAAATGAATCTAGAGTATATATGTGCAAACACTGTTGGCATCAACAAAAACAACCCAGAATAGAAATGACAGAACCTCTGTAAAAACAAAAGGAAAAACAAAGCCATTTTCTTCTTTGAGGGTCTAAACATTCATTGCAGCAACTTGATTAAGTCACTCCTTTACCCTGCTAGTGAAGGAAAAAAAAAACTATGGTATTAGGGAATTGGCACCACTGCTTCATTTATTTAACAAATATTTATTGAGTCTCTCTTCTGAGAGTCCCACACTATGTTGGGCTCTGAGTACAAATGGAAAGAGAAAACAGCCACAGCCTCTCCATTGTGGAGCCCATAGTCTAGTCGGGGAGACAAATATCTGACTTTTAAATGCCCATAGAAAACAAAGAATTCACCTATGCTAAGTGCTCAGAAGAAACACTTCCTTGAGGAGGGAAGAGAAGATGTTCCTGAGAAGTAACAAGAATTAAGACTGACATCCTAACTATTCAGATGATTCGAATGAAAAGAGAAAGAAGGACTACTAAGAAAACTAGAAACTACATGTGCAAAAACATGTGAAAGAAGCAAGGGAACTGACAAACCTGCACGTCCAGAGTCCTGGATCAGCAGACTCAGAATCACTTAGGGTAGAATCTCAGGAGCCACTCATGATCTACTTAAGTGGAATCTGCATTTTTAACAAGATTTGCAAGCAATTTGTACACATTTGAAAATCTGAGACTCTAGCAGGGCTGGAGTTGAAGCTGCTGTTCTCTGACAAAGGACTAATATTGTGAATATATAAAGAACTCAAAAAAAAGACCCCCCCCAATTTAAAGATCCAAACCAAAAGTGGGCAGCAGAAATGAATAGACACTTCTCAGATGAAGAAGTAGAAACAGCAGATAGACATATGAAAAAATGTTCAACATCACTAGTCATTCGAGAGATGCAAATTAAAACAACCCTGAGATTCCACCTCACTCCACAAAGAATGGCTATTATCAACAAATCAGTCAATAACAAATGCTGGAGGGGCTGTGGAGAAAAAGGAATACTTCTCCACTGTTGGTGTGAGTGCAGACTGGTGCAACCGCTCTGGGAATCAGTTTGGACATTCCTTAGGGAACTAGGACAAGAGGTTCCATTTGACCCAGGTATCCCCCTTCTTGGTATCTTCCCAAAAGAATTAAAAGCATCAAATCACAGTGATACATGCACACCCGTGTTTATAGTGGCACAGTTTGTAATAGCTAAATCTTGGAAACAGCCCAAATGCCCATCAATCAAGGAATGGATAAAGAAAATGTGGAGTTTTTTTTAATACAATGGAGTACTACTCTGTCATAAAGAATGATAAACTTGAGATATTTCAAGGTAAATGGATGCATCTTGAGACCATACGCTTAAGTGAAATAAACTGGACACACATGTTTAAATACCGTATTGTTTCTCTGGTGTGAGAAACTGAAAGTGTAAATCAAGACTAAAATGTATTATATTAGGACAGGGAAGAAAGTGTTCAAATGGGAAAGGGAACATGGAGGGAGAGTGGGGAAGGAACAGAAGGACAAGAGAAGTAAGAAATGGAAGGAAAAAATGGAAACAAAGCTTTTGTAAATAAGGAGGGAGGAGGGGTGAAGGGAGGGGAGGGGAATGGGGAAAAAAAAAGAAGCAATAAGATATATCATGTACAGGTACAAATCCCCTATGATGAATGCTATCACTATGTACATCTAAAATGTACCATAAAATAAAATTTAAAAAAAAATGAATTGAGCCTGGACAGGTAGGCAGAGTCCAGCATCCAGTTTCATTGGCCATGTTTAGAATTTTGGGTTTATTCTATCGGGAAATCACTGAGGTGTTTTCATTTGCATTAGGTGAAGCATGAGGGGCTCTAGCTATAATGTAGAAATGTACTAAACAGAAGGAGAATTATATGTAATTTACAATGAGAAGGCTATTACAATGATCCAGGAAAGAGAATAAGGAAGTTTGTACTTCAGAGATGGAAGCCATTTGTTTCATGGAGTATAACTTGAATTCACTTACAGGAAAAGTAATAGGAGCTTTCAAATGGGATCTTCTTCTGTAATTATCAAAAAACCAATAAGCAGTGTGTTCTGTTATGCAGTTACAATGACTAATCATTTTATTTGGTTTGGAACATGTACTCAGAGACCTAATAAATAAGAGAAGAATAACAAGGAAAAAAAACAAGTGAATGGATCTAAAAACTATTTAGGAGGTAGCATCAACAAGGTATGGTAAGAGTTTAGATTTGGTAATGAGAGAAAGGTGTGATAAAGAATAAAATAAGTTGCATAAATGGGTTTTGTGGTTTTTGTTGACTTTTTTCTTGTTGTTGTTGATTTTTAGTGTTGATATTCATAGCAACAAACAAGCCTAGCAGGTGCTCAGTGTTTGCTAAACTTGAATGGAAGTATAAGGTGAAGTCATGAGTTTGACTTTGGAATTGTTGAGAATTTTTGTGGGCTGAGTTGTACCTCAAAATACATATTGAAGTCCTAACCCCCAGGGGCTGGGAATTTAGCTCAGTGGTTAGAGTGCTTGCCGTGCAAGTGCAAGGCCCCGAGTTCGATCCCTGGCACCAGAAAAACAAAACAAAAACCAAATCTTGGGCAGGGGAATTAGCTCAGTGGTTAGAGTGCTTGCCTCTCAAGCATGAGGCCTGGAGTTCGATCCCTGGTACCCCCTCCCAAAAAAAAACCGAAGTCCTAACCCCCAGTACCTGTAAATGTTATCTTATTTGAAAATAAGGTCTTTGTATATGTAATTAAATTAAGATAAGGCCAGGTATGGATTAAGATGGGCTCTTAATCTTATGACAGGTGTCCTTACAAGGAAGAGAAATTTAGAGACACATATAAAGGCCATGTGAAGTTGTGGACAGAAGGTCTCCAACTACAAGCTATGAATGCTAAGGACTGCCACAACCACCAGAAACTAAAGAGAGGGGCATTGAACTGATTATACCTCAGAGTTCTAGCAGGAATCAACCCTACCAACACCTTGATTTTAGACTTACAGCCTCCAAAACTGTGAAAAAATAATTTTCTATACTTTTAAACCATCTAGTTGGTAGTATTTTGTTTTGACAGCCCTAGGAAACTAATAAAGGAATGTCTTTTCAATACCCAAGAAATGTCAATAGTGAGTTTGAAATTTGGGTCTGAAATTGAGAATTATCCTAATGAAGATTTTTTTAGCCGGAACTTGCTATTATTAGGATAAACAACCATGATTATATCCCTTTCAATGATTATCATCTAGTAAAAATGGGTTTCCTCATTCATTGTGAAGAACAGTCTAGGAGATCCTAAATGCCCCTTTGAAAATCTGAAAGCTAAGAAAAGGCACAAGAGAAAAATAAAAGAAATGTTAAAAAAAGAAAGATATAATAGGGAACATTGGGAAAGTTGTTACATAAGATTACTCCAATTTCTGTTGTAAGGGACAGAAAAGTTTTTATTATATTTTGAGATTCATGTGTTATTTGACTACCTGGTTACAGTAGCTGCTCAGAAGTCTCTTAGAGATTTTCTTTAATTCAGTTATCACTTTTTAGGTAGGGCTAAGAGATAACCTTTCAGGGCCTTTCCTGGGATATAAACATCATTATCAATTTCCTGTACGATTACAAGGTCATTCTCATTTATCGTGGGGCAGTCTACCTCCCAGGTCAACCAAAGTATCAGAGATCATAATCAACACTGTTCTTTAGCAAGCGCAACCTCCAGTATAACTGGGCCTTGAGTACAGAGAAAAATAACTTAATGGAAATGCATACTGACTGAGAAAGAAAAAGTTAATGTTCATCATGATTAGATTTTTGTGCACAAAAGGTAGCTCTTTCCCCACAGCTGGTCAAGAGGAGTAACATTGGGCTGGTCCTCAGGAATGTTGGCCTTGAGCTTGACTATGAATTAATGATGCACTACAGCTCCAAAAACAACAAAGATGTTTTACATGCAGATAGTTTCAAATGACTACTACTTTAGGAGATCATGTCTGGTCCAGTTGTCCAGGATTTGAAACCATATCTTTCTTAGACTTAATGTTTGGGCAGTGCCAGTATGTTACAAGTGAGTCCACCTAATGCAGCCAAAATCACTGAAAGCAACTACACTTAGAAAACATTACTTATGAATGTGAAGGCAAAATGATCTATTGGGTTCCTGGAACATACAGAACTATCTGCCAAATCAGAGTCCTCTCCTGCCTCTTCCTGGTCTTCCCTCTGTCTACCTGCTATGCAATTAGCAATAAATATTTTCACAATTTTCAGTCAAATCAGGCAAAAATCCTCCAACCAACATGCAGAGATAAATTTGTGCACTAGACAATTTCAGGTGATCAGGGAGAAATGGTCAAGGGGTCTTTGGCCAGACTTCCCCCTCTCACTAGATCCATACGTTTTTCCTAAACCATTCTTAACTGCCCACTGCTTAATTAAATTTTTATGCTAAATAGTTCTCTGGAGTCTTAAACATAAGACAAGGCCTTATTTATCCCCTTTTCCTGGTCAAAGGAAGATGAATATTTCTTTTTTTTTTAAGAAGGTGAATATTTCTAATAGGAAAGTTTATCAACAAACAAAATAGTAAACATTCAATGTATATGTTACTACCCAAGTGGACTGTGCCTAGACCTAGGCAGTAATTTCACTTATTTGACTGGCATACAGCATATAGCATGTCTCCCCAACTCCTACACTTGCCACTGAAATCATGTTAGCAATGTGTTGGCTTGTGCAAGCTCCCTAAAGCAAGGTTCTCAGGTGGGTTGGCAAGCACAAAGGAAAGGAGTAAGCAACTGAAGACTTTGATCTCTGCTCTGATAAGAAATGTTCAGGTGTCACCAAGCCAATTAAGGGAGTGGTGAGATGTTTAAGGAAAACGCAGCCCTGGCAATTGGACTGCTTTTCTACTTTCCTTCTCATCCTCTTTATAGGTGCCTAGGCCTGTGTAGACAGTCTCCTTCCTTGTCTCTAGATCTGAGGTGGAAGGGAGAAAGCACAGGCACTTTAAGCAGGCTTGCACTTGCTCAGCAGTTGCTAAGAGTATGGGTTCTAGCCATGAGATAATATAGTCTTTTTCTTGGGAGAATATTAGGTGATCACAGATTCTTTAGCTGGGAGCAGTAGTGCTGCCTTTAAAAACTCTGCCTATTTTTAGCCTCTCAGCTTAATTGATACATCCTGGGAAGGTGATGTGCACTTTCAAGGAACTTTGTACAAAGGCAACAGGAGTGCAGCAAAGATAAACAATCTTAACTATTTTATATCTATTTCCTGTATGTAGATTTCATAAAGAATTTAGAAGAACAATAGCAGCTGGAAAAGAAAAAGATGGAGAGGGAAGGAGAGAAAAAAGAGAAGGAGGGAGAAAAAGGAACGAGAAGAGACTCAATGGCAAAAGCAGTCCTCGGCAACAAGAACAAAGCAGGAGGCATCAGAATCCCAGGTTGCAAGTTATATTACAAAGCAACAGTGATAAAAACAGCCTGGTACTGGCACAGAAACAGAAATGCAGATCAGTGGAACAGAGTAGAGAATGCAGCAAGAACCCTAAGCACATTCAGGAATCTTATCCTTGACAAAGGGGCCCAAAACATACACTGGAGAAAAGATGGCCTATTTAACAAATGGTGCTGAGAAAAGTGATTATCCACATGCAGAAAAATGAATCTAATTCCACATCTCTCACCTTGTACTGAAATAAAGTCAAAATGGAGCAAAGGCCTATGTGTTAAAAAAAAGAAACAATCTGCTGAAAGACAAATTAGGTAAAAATTTTAAAGATATAGACATGGTCAAGGATTTTCTGAACAAATCCTAAATTGTAAAAGAATCAATAAATTGGATTAATATAAAGTTGAAAAGCTTCTACACAGCAAAGGAAACAATCAGTAGAGTGAAACAACCTACAGAACAGAAAAAAAAATTTGGCCAGCTCTTTCTGAGACAGAGGACTAATATCTAGAATATACATAAAAATAAATAAATATAAATAAATATATATATATATAGACACCCAGAAATAAAAGACCTAATCAAAAAATGGGCACTTGAAATGAATAGACACTTCTCAAAAAAAGTATAAATGGCCAATTAGTACATGAAAAAAATCTTCAGCATCTTTGGCCATCAGAGAAACACAAAAATTTCATCTCATTCCAGAAAGAATGCCAAACAACAAAGTGCTGGAGAAGCTGGGGGGGGGGATCCTTTCTATGTTGTTGGTGGGAATGTGAATTAGTACAACACTATGGAAATAAAAGTGGAAATTTAAAAAAAAAAAAATAGAAATTCCATTTGACCCAGCTATACTTCTGCTGGTATTGTCCCAAAAGAGTTAAAGACATCATATTACAGTGATAAATACATACCCATGTTTATAGCAGCATAACTCACAATAACTAAATCTTGGAAATGGACCACATATCCATCAACAGGTGAATGTATAAAGAAAATGTGGTGTATATACACAATAGAGTACTATTCAGCCATATAGAAGGATAAATTAGAGTCATTTTTAGGAAAACAGATGCACCTTGAGCCATAATGCTGAGCAAAATAAATCAGACAGAGAAGGTTAAATATTGAATGGTTTCTCATATATGAAAAACTCAAAGTATAAATTATTTAAGGAGCAAAATAAAAGATGACAGGAAGCAAGAGAGACATCTTTTGCAGCTGGAAAATGGATCTAGGGATGGAGGGAAAGGAGAGGGAGGGGAAGGGACAGGAAAATAAAAAGGACTAAGATGAAATATATGTACCAACTCCCCATGATGAACGTATTCCTTATATATTGCAAACATGTACTAATAAAAACTAAATATTAAAAAAGGGTCACTTCAGTATTCCATCATCACCAACAGAAAGTCACCCAGACCAAACAAACAAACAAAAAAACCAGAGAAATATCAATGTATTGGTCACTTTCTAGTCACTGGGATAAAATACCTGACATCCACAGCTTAAAGGAGATGTTTCTTTTGGCTCACAGTTTCAGAAGTTTCAGAACGTGGTTGTCAGGCTCAAATGTAGAAATCCTACGGTGGAAGGCCCTGCTCATGTTGTGGTGGCTAGGAAGCCGAGAGTGAAAGGAGGAGCTGGGTAGGGAGATACACCCTTCCAGGTCATGCTCTTAGTATCCACCTCTAACCAAACCCCACCTCCTAACAGCATATTTAGTACATTCAGTATAGCACCCCCATGGATCCAGCTACTGTCCAATCACATGACACCCCAGATCTAAAACCCAACAATCAGAGTTAACTGCACCATAGATGAAATGGATTTAACAGGCATCTACTTTCTGAAAAGGACATCCAATATAGCAAAATACACATTCTGCCCAACAGATAATGGACCATTCTCTAACATTGCTAATATTTTTGGCTATGAAACAAGCCTTATAAATACAAGAATAAATGAAATAATTTTTTATGGTTTAGATTTAAATGTCCCCCAAGAGCCTCATATCTTCAGAAGCTGGAATTTTGGAAGGTGATTAGATTACCGGGGTGCTAGATCTGGCTTGTTGCAGGAAGGTGAAACCTGGTCAGAAGAGGTGAGTCACTAGTGACATGACTGAGCATATCTCCTCACCTAGCCCTGCCCTTTTCTCCTCTGCTTTTTGGCCACCATGAGGTAAGCAGATTTTCCTCCACTATGCCCTTCTGTCATATTCTTCCTGCCTTGGAGCCAGCAGATTATGGACTAAACACATGAGCCAAAATAAACTTTTCCTTTTTTGTGGGTGTCAGGTTTTGAGTCCCAGCAATGAAGAAAGTGACTAAGATCAATTTCTTGCATCTTGTTTGAATAAAACTACAAATCAACAGCAAGAAAAACTATAGAAATTATACAAAAACATATGAACATTGAACAATTTACTTTTGAACAAGCAGGGGGTTATTAAAGAAATCAAGAGAGAAATTTTTAAATTCCTAGAATCAAATGAAAATAGAAATACAACATACCAGATTTTGTGGAACACAATGTAGTAGTACTAAGATGGAAGTTTACAACTATGAGTGCCTACTTTTTCTTTCTTTTTTTTTCTTTCCTTTTCTTTCTTTCTTTTTTTGGGGGGGGCTGGTGCTGGGGATCGAACTCAGGGCATTGGGCTTGCTAAGCCAAGTGCTCTACCACTTGAGCTAAATCCCCAGCCTTGAATGCCTGTATTTTTAAAAAATCAAAGCGATCTCAAATAAATAACCTAATGAAGCATCTCACAGTCCTAGACAAACAAAGAACAAAAGAACAAAGAACAAAACAAAACCCAATAGAAGAAAAGAAATAAAGATCATGACTGAAATTAATGAAACAGAGACTAAAATAACAATACAAGGATCAATGAAACAAAGAGTTAGTTCTTTGAATAGATAAACAAGATTGATAAACCCTTAGCCAAATCAACCAAAAAAAAAGACAGAGAAGACCCAAATCAATACAATTAGGGATGAAAAAAGGGATGTTATAACAGACATCACTGTAATCCAGAGGATCATTAGAGGCTATTTTGAAAACATATATCCCATAAATTGGAGTATCTACAACAAGTGGATAAATTTTTAGATATATATGATGTACAAAAATTGAACAAAAAAGGTATTTTAAAAAATCTAAACAGATCAGTATCAAGCAGTGAGGTTGAAGCAGTTGATAGTCTCCTAACAAAGAAAAGCCCAGGACCATTTGGATTAATTGCTGAGTATTACCAGACCTTCAAAGAAGAACTAACACCAATGCTACTCAAATTATTCCATGAAATAGAAATGGAAAGAATGTTTCCAAATTCATTATATGAAGAAAGCTCTGTCAGAATCAGTATGAACGTTTCTCAAAACACTAAATATTAAACTATCAAATTACCCAGTTATACAACTCTTTAGCATACACCTGAGAAAATTAAGTCAACATACTATAGTGGTCACTGCATACCCATATTTGCTGAAGCACAATTCACCAAGACATGGAACAAGCCTAAGTACCCATCGATGGATGAACAGATAAAGAAACTGTGGTATAAATACACAATGGAGTATTATTCTGCTATTAAATAATTACACCATTTACAAGAAAATAGATGAAACTAGAGAGCTCATGTTAAGCAAATTAAGCCAGTGTCATAAAAATAAGTATTGCATATTTTCCATAATATGTAGAATCTTTAAAAATGACACGAAAGTGTAAGAGAAATCATTATTAGACAATTTGGAGGGAATAAGGGAAGAAGAGAGGGAAGAATGGAGGGTAAAAGAGATGGAAGTGATCAAAATGTTTCATGCATGTATGAAAAGACCACATTGAAAGCCAGGATCTTGTAAAATTAATAGGGACTAATAAAAATATTTAAAAATAAGAAAGAACTAAGCTGAAGGCCTCACGCTACATGATTTCAAAATATATTACAAAACTATGGTAATCAAAATAGCATGATAATGATGAAACATTACAGATATAATAGAGACCAAGAAAGTAGAATAGTGAGCTCAGAAATAAAAATTTAAAAATGTAGTTAAATGATCTTCTACAAGGAACCAACACTACACAATGGGGAAAAGAGTCTTTTCAACAAATAGTTGTGGAAGAACTGAATAGCTACTCAAGATGAATTAAAGGCCTAACATAAAATATGACACTACACAACTACTACAAGAAAACATAGGGGAAAAGCTTCCGGACAATGTATTTGGCAATTATAGTGGTACCTCGTTTCAACAATTTGGTTGAAACAAGGCCTGGATCTTGAGGCCTGGTTTGGCAACATTTTGTTTTTGCTTGCAAACTGTACATTGGGTGACAAAGGACTGCGACCATCTTTCCCCTCACAAACACAAACATAGCCATCTTTTTCAAAATCTTGCAACAAATTAAGTACATGAGTCAAGGTACCACTGTGTTTCTTGGATATAGCATCAAAAGCACAGCAACAAAAGGGAAAACTAAGAAATGGTACTACATTAAACTTTAAAACTTCTACACAGAAAAGGAAACAATCAACAGAGTGAAAGAAATTAAAAATTAAACAATTGGGACCATTCACTATAAATTCTTTGCATTTTAAATCTTATCACCTTGCACTCAAACATGTGAATATTCACACTCTTATTTACCTTATTTCATCCTATGATAATTAAGTTCCTTTCCACAATTTAAAGATAACTCCTGCAAATCCTTTCATTCTTTCTTCTAACCTCTTACTCTTCCAACTTGCCTTTCTTCTTTTACATATTCAATCTCTTCCTTCTATTGATTTCTTCTCCTTATTCTATAAATAATACCCTCCCCTAAATTCCATTGACCTTGTACCATTCTTGGCAATTTTTCTTCTTTGATTCTCTGCCAAGTTTTCAAAAAGCAGTCAACAATCACTTTTTCTGTTTCAATTTGCCTTACTAAGGTCACCAATGACTCCATACTACTAAATCTAATGAACATATTTAAATCTTTATTGTAGGAATGATTCCTTTGGATTCTTTGTATATTTCTTTTATAGGTACTGCTAACTCCATCCACTCTTAAGATATGAGCGCTCCCAAGGATCTACTCTCAGCCTACACATGCTGTGCAATGTGTAATTTGGGTCATTTTGTGGCTTCAAAAACCACTTATCTGAAGATGGGTCTCTAACATATACTCCTGACAGAGACTTCTCCCCAGAGCTGTAGACATATATATTTATTCAACATTTCCTCTGGATATCCCACCTAGAACATCAGATTCTGCATATCCAAAGTGACACATGAACTTTCATGTAAAGTTTTTTCTTTATGTTGTACTCTCTATTCAATTAGCTAAGCCAGAAAGTGAGTCATTTTCGAACTTCCTCACACCAGTTTCTCCTTTAAACATGTTTAGTAATTTCCTAATTATTTTTTAGTATCCCAAGAATCTTTTATTTTCTCACAATTTATTTTGATGTCTGAACCTGAGCTTCTCAGAAGCTTCTGATTTTGCTCAATAGTGACAGATCTCTCACATAAAACTGAAACAAAATTTACAATGGAAAAAACAAGGATTTACAAACCTAGTAAATATAAGATTAAGACATAAAATTATCTGCATCTAATTTCCCCATGAATGCATTCACCAAAAACTTACATAGTGGTTTTCTTGGGATAAAGATATGATGTTAGTAGTTAAAATTATTGTCCCAACAAGCTAATGGTGACCCTAAAACATATGCTGAATAAAATGGTCTAAAGTAAATCACCATAAAGGATTACGAGAAAGGAAGGGAATGAAGATGGTTGGCAACAAAGTGAGAGGTACCAGAGTGGCCAGTGTGGATTGGGATGCATTTACCCACACAAAATCAGTGGGACTCGGAATGCCCAGCAGATATGAGCTGAATGTTCAGGAGCTTAGATATTGTACACAAAAATAATTCTCTTTTAAAAATATATACATATATATATTATACATACATATATATGACAGATTCTATATGGTCTGTCATGTTTCTTCACCTCAGTTGATGGGTAACACAACAAGGCAGTCATATGACAACAAAGCAACATGACCTTTAGTCATAAAACCGACCACAGTGGGGATTGAGACTGATATAAGTTGACCACTGTGAAGGATAAAAATGCAGGTAAGCCAGCTTTATGCTATACATTAAGATATTAGAGTTACTACTTGAACTACAATGAAACTGAAATTTCTCTGTAGCCAGAAGGTGACAAATTTGTGAGAGGGAAAATTTAAAACAACAGGCTGTAATTTGGACTTTTTTTCATAAGAAAGGTTTCATGGGCATTTTCCCCTTTAATTTACTACCACTTTATAAAATATAAAATTTTAAAAACTATCATAGAAATAAAATAATTCTGCTAATCCTATCTCTTCAATATTTCTCGGAATTGATTGTACCACTTGCTACTTAATCCTCTACTGGTTTTTCACTGCACTTGGATAAAATGAGTACTTGGAGGCTCACTGTAACCTGCCGTCAGCCCCACTCCATCCTCATTTCCTATAACTTGGACCCTCTCTTATTGGGCTCTGGCTACATTCTGTTTCCTTCTGTTCCCTCCAACACTACAGCTTTCAGTGGGGGACTGAGATAATTGTCAGGAGAATGAATTGCAAAGAAAAATGAGACAAGGAAACATTGAGAAGGTTATTGCAGTAGTTTGAGTAGTCAGTGAAGAATTTCACAATGGCAGAGAGAACTGAGAAGTAATGGAGAACTTGGTCAGAGACTAGAGGCAGAGAGGACAAAGGCAAAGACAATACCAAGGCATCCAGCTTTATAAAGTGATTTATTAGCTGGATTAGCTGTTTTGTTTCTGTATCACTTGTTCCCTATTTTTTAATTGTACCCAAAGATTTCATGCATAGGAAAGCACTGTTGTTACCTGCTGTCACTGTGTGTTGTTGCCTGGCTGTAAAAAGCACTGTAAGTACCATGATGTCAAGTGTCTTTCTCTTGGCTTGAGCCAATTTTCTCCATCACAAACATCAAAAGTGTCTGGATATGTACAAAGTAATCATTTTCAATCTCAAAAATATAATACTTTTATTCTGACCCTAAAGAAATCCCTCGAAATGTTATTTTAGAAAAATAAAAAGCATAAATAGCTTATCTCAGAGGTGATGCTTTTGGGGGAAGAGTGTTGCACAGCATCAAACTCAGGGCCTCCTGCTTGCTAGGCAAGTGCTCTACCACTGAGTTAAATCTCCAACCCCAAGACATTTTTATTTGAGACTGCTAAACTGGAAACAAAATAGTGGCAAGGCTAACAATCCGTTTGTCTCTTATTTTTCTCACATGAGCATTCCAGTTTTATTTAACAAATTTACTTCTGACTAATTTGAACAGCTGTGTATCACTTTAGTATTCAGCTTGGGAGATGATGTTTTGGCAAAAATAATACAAAGTCATATTCTGGTTTTGGAACATTTATTTTTCCTGAGATTCTGAGAGATGTGTGTAGACTGAAAGGAATACTTAAAACTTATACTTACTTTTGGCCCTTAGAGTTGACATTCCATTTACAAAGATATCATCTTAAAAACCATACTAATATACAGTGCTGTTCAATTGTGATAATCTTGATTCTTTGGAAAGCTACACCTCCCTTTTTACTCTCCTAAAGTTGCTAAGTAGAACCACTAGTGATAGTAAGTAACAATCCTGCTGAAATAGGATTTTTCATTCTAGTTTTGCTAACAATCAACTCTACCTTAATATACCCAAACTCTCGGCTTTCTTTGCAAAGAAACCAGACTCACACACAGAGTCCACAACCTCTGAAATTCCTGACCTGCTGGCTACAATCATTGGAAAAAACATTATCAACCTGTAAAGCAACATTTCCTTTAACCACAGTTTTGTTTTTCCTGGCTTTCTTCTTTTAAGAAAATGATAAGACTGCCAATCTCCACCTTTCTTCTGTTCCACCAATATTTTCCTGCTCTGTAGAGAGCTTTAACAACACACACTATGAAATTATTGTTCTCCTTGATGAGTTTGTTCACCTAGCGTTCAGGAAAAAGCAAAACCCTTCCTCCAAAGAGCAGATGAATTAATTGCTTACAAGAAAGAAGACAGCTCCTGGCCAGAGGAAGGGAGTTGCCAGCTCCCTATTCCACATGACTTCCCTTTGCAAGTAATGGCTGGTATGCGGTCCTGTGATTTTCCACACTCAACATTCAGAGGGACTGATGTTCATCTTTGTTCAGCAAACCAAGCAGAAAATTGTAACATAACATATACACAACAGCTGTGGCCTGATTCACTACCACATGAACTGAACGTCTGACAAAGAGGCAAAAACCCCCTACAACTACGTGTAAGAACAAAGCTCAACTGCAACAAGAATTTGGAATTGAAAGCCAGTTTCCGGGCAACACAGGTATGAAATTACCTTACTGCAAAGAAACTCAGCACAGCCCAGGAGTTGGTGGGCTATCAGAGACATGACACATTCCTGCCTAGGCAACTTCCCAGCTAACTCTGAAGGGTAGGAATGGCGGGCATGCTAATCCACAGCTCGCCCTGTTCCACACCCACTAATGTCACCTGAACCCAGCATTTTCAGGAAATCTTAGAACAAATGCTGTTAAGGAACAAAACTAAATTGCTTGTTTTCTTAAAAATGTTCTCACTTTTACTAGGATTCTCTGTACTTGTGAGTGGAGTGTTAGGTTAAATTGTCCCCAAGAAGAAAAGGAAGAGCAGCATAAAAGAGCTGAAGAAAAAAAAAGAGCTGAAGAACCTATACCCCATCCCTCCCAGAGTCACAATATCACATTTTTCTGTCTCTACCAGAGGGGCAGATATTGGCTCCCTGATGGATGTGGTAACTGAAGCTTGGAAACGCTACATCAAAAAGAGGCAAAAGACTAAGACAAGGCAGAGCCTGGCTTTGAAAACTGCATGGCCAAGCGCATACTCAATGTTTGACCTTTGTCATTCTAGCTCCCAGTACCAATCTCTGAACTGGTAACTGATATCTCCAAAATATATATCTAATAAAATATTAACATACAAACATAGATTTTTAGAGAAAACTCTTATTTATTTCAGTGAAAATCAGTGTACTTTATTTACTAATAGCAGAACCTCTTTACTCTTTTAAAATTCCAAGAAAATTACTGAATAAAATCTTTCAGATTTGATTTTTAGTGACTGTAGAAAAGTAAGCCGATACGTACCTGACATGAATATCTTGTCTTTGCGCTCCTGTTGCCTACCAAGTTAGTGAGATTTAAAAGTACCGGCGCGCCCTCTTGTGGTACATTGCAGTTACAGTCTTTTCTACCACTAATTTAGCTTAGTACGGACTCATTAAATTCTATTTAACTATTTTACAAGACACCACCCTATCTTACACGATTGAGCCATATGTAACCACCATAAGTAATATATACTGGAACGTGTAGGGTTAACTACTAAAATTACTCTGTACTGTAACGAAATATGATGATCACTATGTGACACCCACCCTGAATTCCCAAGAACTATAATAAATCTATAATACATTTTGGGTACACAGGAGGATACTGTACAAGAAAAAGTAAAAACTAACACACTCTTGCATATGAAGAGTTATAAATAACTTCTACTTACTGTGCTTTCCAATTTGAGGATAGGAATACATAAGTGTAAATACTTTCACCAAAGGGCACATGAAAATTCTTGCAGGTAGAACAAAGTCTTTGTGAAAGTCAAATCTACATCCCAGTTCCTGGTTGTTTCTTTTCAAGAGGAAATTTGGGTACTTGTTCATTGGCTGAGGATATAGCGCTAGCTTCATAGATTTCCCTTGATTATATCAAGTACTTGTGGTATCGCCTCTGGACATAACAAATCAATTCCTCTTTTGTTACCAATTTTCCCTTTTCCATAATGTCCACTGAAAGTACAGATTCTGGAGTCCACACTCCTTGGGCTTTTTTTCAAATATAGGCAAGTCCCATCACTTAAAACGTTGAAGGTCAAAGAACAGAATCCTAAATTACAATCTTTTGGGGCTAAGGATGTAGCTCAGTGGTAGAGCGCTTGCCCAGCATGCACAAAGCCCTGGTTCAATCCTCAGTACTGCAATAATAAATAAATAAAATAACTATTTGCTGAATAGTTGCACAAAGGAGTTTGGAAGACCTCAGAAGCAAGTTCTCTCTCATCACCTGCCTTTTGTTTCCCACTTCTCTCTCCCCTGAACCAAATCAAAAGAAGCACAAATCAGCCAGATGTGGTGGCACACACCTGTAATCTCAGCACTCAGGAGGCTAAACCAGAGTGATTGCCATGAGTTCAAGGCCAGTCTGGGCTACACAGCAAGACTCTGTCTCAAGAGAAAAGAAAAAAAAAAGCACAAGTCGTCTTCCTCAAGGTGGGTCACAGAAACTACAACTCCTCTCCCTCTCCTTCAAAGTAAAGCATAAAATCGTTTAAAAAAAAAAAAGTCAAGGCCAGTGTCTTCCCTCTCCCCTGAAGACCCTTATCCCAGAGAGCCTGCTGCATGTCCTGGAAGAAGGTGTGCTCCACAGAGAGGCCAGGGAGAATGTGAACAGACTGGCCTCGCTAAGTCCCTCTCTCCAGTTATCGCCATTAGGCCATTCTGTTAAATCACATTCCTACATGGATGTCCATTCTTCATCAACTCTAAGCATCAAAACAGGCAGTTTTCCTGTGTCTTTGGGTCCTCATTCTCAAAGACTCCTATGTCACATAAAATTTCAGTTAAGTAAATTTGTTAAGAGTTACTCCTGTTAACCTGTCTTTGGTTATAGCAGTGTTTAACAACTGTGAAAAAGACACAGGCACAGGATGCCAAGAATGGAGAGGACAGGGAAGTGGCACATCTTTGGATGTAGATCTGATGCTCCAACCACTCTGTGGTGTACTACTTTGGTGGAATTGCCATAACAATGTGCCACAGACTGAGTGGTCTAAACAATAGAACTGGGTTTCTTCATAATTCTGGTGGCTAGAAATCTAACACCAAGGAGTTGAGAAAGTTGATGTCTTCTGAAACGTGTCTCTTCTTGCCTTTTTTAGATGGTCACTGAAAGGATGAAAAGGTGTAATACCTTTTTACCACCAATCAAAAGGGCTGTGGCTGACATCCCTGAACAAAAGACAGGTGGTATAGTCTGGATGTTGAATGTCCTCCAAAGGTTCATGTTTGTTAAAGTCTTGGTCTCCAAGGTGATGCTACTAGGGAGAGGGGAAGACCTTTGAGGGGAGAGGGGAAGACCTTTGAGAAGTGAGGCCTAGAGGTCCTTAGTCCCCTTGAAGGGAACTGGGGGACAGTCTCTTTCTCCTCTCTTTTGCTGCCTGGTAAGGTGAAAAATTTTGCTCTGCTATGCACTCCAACCATGGGGCCAATCTATCATGGACTGGAATTTCTAAAAGTATCAGCCAAAAGCAACCTTTTCTCTTCATAAATTTTATTATCTCCATTACAGTGATGGAAAGCTGACTAACATAACAGGTTTACAAGAGAAGAACAAAAATATTTAATCAAAAATTTACAGGACACAAGGAGCCTTTGGAAATGGTGACCCAGACACTCAGGGCAAATTGTATATTTTTATACTTAGGTTCAATGAATAATGAACATCTGTGTAGAAATGTGATTGGACAAGAGTCTGAGGCAATAGCAATAAACTGAGGGGGGAACTTAGCAAGGCCTGTCAGCTCAGATTCTTCTTGGCCACTCTGTTTAGCAAATCCTTCCTCCAGGCATATGACAGGAGCCTTGTCACATGAAGGTCATCAGGGGTAAAGGGTGAAAGTCAGAGAGTGACATTTCTAGGTACTATGGTTTCCTTTGGGGAAAGAGTTCTGTGACCTACCTTGGGGGACAAAGAATTGGAGTAAGAAAGGTAGGAAAAGATCAGAAAAAAATTGCTTCTTGAGGCCCTCTAATTCTTGTCAGTTCAAAGTATCAGTATTCCAAGGTGGCACACTTTGGGTTACTGTGTTCTGAGTCCCAGCACTGTCTTCTTCCAGTGTCTTCACATGCTCTTTCCTCTGTGTGTATCAGTGTCTTAATCTTACTTCATAAGGACACAAGTCATATTGGTTTAGGGCATACAATCTCATTTTACCTAAATTACTTCACTAAAGGTCCTACTTCCAAATATAGTCACACTCTGAGGATATTTAAGTGACGTTTAAAACTTCAACACACAGATTAGGGGAGGGACCATAATTCAGCCCATAACACAGTGTCTTGCAATATACCATAGATATGGTGAGGAAGTTGCACCTGAGAGAAAGAAAGTAAAGCACAAAGAAAGGATGGAAAGGAAAAAGAAATGGAGAGAGGGAGAGAGGGAAGGAAATAAGGAGGGAGGAAAAGAAGGTTCCTGGTTTTCTTAAAGCTGGGCAGGAATACTAAGATTAGATTTCAATTTATGTGCTATTGCAGAGGACTGGAGGAGGCAGCCTGGAGCTCTGCACTGGGGAGTATGGAGGAGAAAAGGGAAAGTGACTGTCACCCTATAGATGGAACTTTCTTCCCCAGGTCCTTAAAAAAATAAATTTAAGGGGAAAAAAATCAACAAATGTGATGTTCTGCCACACATATCACGTGACAATGGAAACTCCCACCATTATTCACTGCCAAATAATCATTCATGTGGTTATTACCAGTTATTTATTGCATACTAGTTCAATCCAACAGAAAAATTAAGGGTGTGGGCCCTAGAGTCAGCCTTGCATTTGAATCCTACCTCTACCACTTACCATGTGATCTTGATCAATTTAATTTCTCTGTTTCATTATCTCATCTGGAAATTGGGAATAAAGACTGTCCTCCTTAGAGGGCCTTAGTGAGGATTATATAAGGCAATAAATGTAAAGATTATTGCTCTTAAAACTAATATCTTCAGAGACTATACATAGTGGTAGATGTTTTGTATCTTATCTATGGGGGGGTTGCTGGAGATCGAACTAAGGGCCTTGCACTTGTTAGGCAAGCACTTTTACCACTGAGCTAAATCTGCCACCCCTATCTTACCTATTTTAATCTCTGCAAAAATTCCTACGAAGTCTATTCCTTTAGCACAAGCACCCTAGTATCCTACTGACCCTTGTTATTTCTGAAGACAATTCTCATGGGAAGATTCACTAGAGTTTTGCACTCTGAAACTGACAGAATAATTTCAAGATCACTTTCTTCCATTTCTTTTTTTTCTTTTTTTTTT
>PVJO010010359.1:0-64670 GCA_004026905.1 Hystrix cristata
AGACAATTACCAGTGTGGGCAGGGATGGCGATGTAGGTCAGCTCTCAGCCGGGAAATAGTTTTACAAGTGCAAAATGTGAATCTCTCCTGGAAGCAGAATCTGGGTAAAGGTTTTCTTTCTATATTTGGGCAGATGACCACCTGGTCACCCTACAACTCCCCTTGCTTTCTGAGGCAGCTGGTCTTGGCTGCTCCCTCCCCTCTAAAGAAAAAAAAAAAAGGCTCAGGGCCTTTCTAACTTTGACCTTCTGGTTGATGACCATGAGAGAGGAAACCAGTTCTTGCCTTGTGAGCTGGGCCTGGGTTCCAGATAGTACACTGGTACTGTACTCCCACTTTTGGGAGCCACTATTCTTTTCTTTTCTTCTTTTCTCTTTCCCCTTCTTCTTCCTCCTCCTCCTTCTCTTCTTCTTTTGATATAGACTGTGGTAGATTCTTATTTGTTTGACTGATTGCTTTTGAGAGCACACCTTTCAGCATGTATGGTACTTGTGGAGATTTTTACCAGTTTTAGACAAGTGTCTGGGAAGCCCGAAACTGAGACCAACAACTAGGCTTTATTTTGGTAGGGATTTGGGTTTCAGATCTAGTTGGTTATGAAATTAAACACCACGGGTCCTTTGGTGCGCCCATCTAGGGCTCTGGGCTGTAAGAGCGACTATGACATTTAGCCCTCTAACTTGGCACCGGAGAAGCTCTTATAATTACCAAGTGCCCTGGCATTTACTCTCTTTCTTCACTCTTCAGAATGGTTTTGGGAGGTGAACAGGGCAGGTGTGCTTCGTAGATCAGGAAACCGAGGCTCACGAAGGCTTGAGGGTTGTACTTGCTGAGCTTGTACTCCATAGCCAAGACTGGAGTGAGGGCGAGGGGCACTGAAGCTGGGGTCCTTCCCTACACCGTGGTGTGTTTGGGTCATCTGTCAGAGCCCTGGTCACACACGGCAGCTGCACTCATGGAAACCCATTTCTGGGGTCTAGTAGTTACTTACTCTGGGAAACACGTGGGGTTTGATCACTATCACAGGAAGTTGATCCTGATGCATTTCTTGGTAGAGGTGTTTGGCTTTCTGGTTGCCACTTTTCCCAAGAGGCCAGAGCCACAGAACCCTGAAGGGCATTTTTCTATACAGTTCCTCACTCTGCCTCAGTATGACCAGAGAGGAAACTGCTTCTTCTAAATATCCATGGCTTCCCAGGGAAGTGAGCTGCTGCCCTTTGAAAGCCCTTCAAGAGCTCTGCCCTGAGTCCCCACTCTGGAGCCTCTTTGCCTGGAGGCTGTTTTCCTTGCTGACACCCTTCGGCCTCTGGATTGCATGGGAGGATTAGCCGAACCCCCAGCTCCTGTCCTTCTCAGGCACAACACATGGGGCAGCTCCCTGGCCTGTGGCACTGGCAGTGGTGGGAATTTCTGCTGGCCTTTTCATAAAAGAACAAAGAATTCTCATCCTCGACTTAGCAACGCAAACCTCCATCCACGAGAAACACCTGCTCACAGCTCATCACACAGCGTGTCTTAAAATGGCCTGTGAGAAAGTTTGCAAAAGCAGTCATACACATTCCTTCTGGTCTTGTTTTGCTTTGCCAGCTGAATTGTCTTCCTAAGTGAATAACCGAGAATCCTGCTCTGACCCATTTCTGACCAGTTGGGCCAGCTGTAGCTCACACGGTCCCCTACCTCCCCTCTAAATATTGTAGTAAATGCTTGGCACGAAACGGCTTCCGAGGCGTTCTGTAGGCCTCATTATGGAGGGGTAAATGCTAGGGGTGAAGGAATTCATTGTGCGCCTAAAGGAGTTTAAAGTCTTTTTTAAACCAGGAATTGAGAAGTGTGTCTAATGAGCACACTGTAAAAGCCACAGACCACCTCATTAAATGTTAGGGCCATTTCCCGGGTTGGGTAGAAATGAAAATCCTCAAAGAAAGGCCACCTCATCAATTAATGAAGAACTTTTTTAAAGCGTGGAAAATATTCAGCAGACGTTTCTGGTAGATAAAGAGCATTTACCAAAGACTTTTTAAAAAGCCACCTGATTTCCGATGGGCTGTGGAAGGATGAGACGGGCGAGGAGGAAGGGGTGTCTGCGTATGATGTTCTCTGGCATCCAGGTGATTTCAGGTTTCTTGTGGTTCTCAGCCAGTTCTCCCTTCCCTGCAAGGGCCCTTTTGTCCTGACGAGTTTTGCTTACTTTGCTCCAGCCTCGCCACTAGTGTTGTTGTACAGTTAAAAGAGAGAATTGACCAAAAGCTCAGTGCCTGGTACACAGCAAGGGTTTGGGATGGTTGCTGCCCTGTTATGTAACCGCATCAGGGGAGGAAGTGTGTCCTTCCGTGACTGGGGAAGTACAGGCAGAGGTCACGGAGAACTGTGGCCCTGGGGCACCGCAGAAGGCCCCATCTGTGCGGAGCTACCTTGCACAGTTGGGGAAGCCCAAGCTGCGTGTCTGTGGGCTACTGAACTTGTCCCCTGAGGGTCCCCTGAGCCCTCTCGTGCGCAGCAGTCTGGGTGGTGCTAAGACAGCAGCACTCACCTACCCAGCAAGGCTGAGATAACAAGCTCCAGGCTGCCCTTTAGCAAGAGCCTTATTAGTTGCCTAGAGACGTGGAGCGAGGCCTTCCTCTGTGCTGCAGGAGGCTTAGCTTTGCCCTCCAAACCCACCTCCCTGTCCAGTTGGTCTCACACTCATCTATCCTCACCTTTTCTAAGACCAGCTTCTGATTTGGACAGGATACCTCCCTGTTTAAAAACCTCTGCTGGCTCCCCCTCGCCTACAGGGTCAAGTCCTCATGCCTTAGCATGGCCTTCAGGGCCTTGGCGAGCATGCCTAACATCCCCCAGGAGGGACATGACCCCGGCCTCCACACGTGCTCTTCCCACTGCCCGGAAAGCCCCTCTCTGCCCCCTCTCTGCCTGGCAAGCTTCGTCTCATCAGTCAGGACTTAGCTGCAGGGTGTCTCCTCTCTCTAGCTTCCTGTTGAACCCTGTCATAGCACCTTCGGGTGCTAGTCAAGGCCATTTGTCTCCCGTACAAACTGTGAACTCCTTTAGGGAGGGTCTGAGTCCCCAAGGCCTGGTCTGGTACGGGACATGTAATAGACATTTAATGTTTGGTGAATGAAGCTCCATATGTAATGCCATGTTTTCTAGCAAGTTTTTTGAACATCTAACTTCACGAGTTGGATATGGGGCTTGAATTGTGTGTAAGAAGTAAAAACTGGTCTGGTGGGTTGGAGGCTGTGTTCCAGCTCCGCGCGGGAGCCCAGGGGACATGACTGTTGTCCTTTCTCATCTCCATCTTGTGAACAGGAGCCCCTGTCTGGTGCAGTTCAGAATGTCTCCTGTTGCTCAGGAGCTGGCCCCTGCCCCTGTCACTGCCATGGCACTTGCACAGGACTCAGGTCTTGCTGAGCGGTGTCTCTTGGCCTTGGACAATACTCTTTGAGACTTGTCATATGTTGTTTCAGCCTCCTTCGAGGATTTGGTGTGAACATTTACGCCAGAAATCATCCTAGACATGAAAATTGTGGAGTTGCTGATTAGATGGTAAACACCATTAAATTGTCTCCGTATCTTTGTAATAACCAAATGGAGAGTCACTAGGACTTAGCACTGGAATGAACTTTAGCAGGAGTTCTCAGCGTGGGGTGGGAGCCGGGATTTCTGAGTCCCTACGCGTTTGTCTGGAGGCTCCGTGGCTGAGGCTGCAACCCCCGCCGCTCCCCCACACATTCTAAAATGCTTCTTCTCACCCTTTGTCGCCCCCGGGGTCACTGAGCAGGGCTTGGCATTGGAGACTCTGGGTGTGCATCGGGCCCTCTGCTGACGGCTGTGCAACCTTGTCAAAGTCACTCGCCCTCTCTGAATTTCCACTTTCTTATGTATAGACTGGAGGCGAGACGTTTGCCTCTGAAGAATAGCCTGAAAATCTAATGAGATTCCTTCCATGAAGTTCCTAGTAAACACCAAGTACCTACTAGTTTGTTTTCCGTGTCCTTTCTGCATTCCAGCTCAAAATTCGCTCCAGGTTCCGGAGAAGAAGTTGTTACAGGTGGTCATGAAGGAAGTTCTGTGGGCACCTTCACTCTCCCTGTCATGCAGGGCAGCTTTGCACAGAGAAATAGGCCAGAGAATGGAGAGGCCTTGGGCAAAACACGCCCTTCTTTATTTCTACTGCTTGCTAGAGGCCCTACCCAAGATATTCCATAGCTAGGCCTGCCGCAGATGGTACCTCTGCAGCCACTCTGTGTGATCACGGGGTGTAGCTTGGCTGGTGAATGGTGGCCCACCTCTTCCGGGACGCACGCTAGGTGGCGCTGTGGAGTGACCAGGCAGCCCGAAGGGGCACTTGGGGAAAGGAGGAAGTGAAGCATTGTTGCGGGGTCGTGCTGGCCTTGGACAGAGAGTCCTTGGCGGCCTGCCAGCCATCAGGTTCAGGCGCACTCTCTCATACTAAGGTTGCATTTAAGCACACTGCAAGTGCCTCCATTCATTTGTTTTAACTTGGTGTTTTTAAAATGGAGGTAGATCTTTCCTTTGCAGACAGAGTAGCTAACAAGAGTGCTGACCGCAATGCTTCCCGGGTGCTCCATTGAATTGTAAGTGCCTCACCTGTATTTGCCCATTTAGTTCCCACAGCCCTGGGAGAGAAAACGCTTTCTCTCTCTCTCTCTCTCTCTCTTTTTTTTTTTTTTTTTGGTTAGGGTTAGGAGATTGAACTCAGGGCCTTAAGCTTGCTAGGCAAGCACTCTAAACACTGAGCTAAATCCCCAGCTCCAAAACTTTCATTTTAAACACGGGAGATGAAGGTGCAAAAAAGTGAACAAACTCATCCCAGGTGGCCTGGGCAGTAGTGGGGGAGCCTGGATGAAACCTTAGTGGTCTGGCCCCAGGGGACATGTACTTCCCTCCCTCCCTCCCTCTCTCTCCCTCTCACCGCCCCCCCCACGGCACCTTGCACTGACAACTTAAATAACTTTGCGGCTCAGGTTGACCTCAAGCACTGGAGGTCTGCAGCACTGGCTTGGAGAAGATATTTCCGGGAACCTGAGGATCCCACCTTCCCTTGGGATCTCTCTTCTCTTTAGGCTGCCATTTTCAAGAGGCCAAAACACAGTGCACCTGAGGCGTGCTCTGGAGTCAATGGGACATTCCTTTACTTATTCACATGTTCACCAGCCAGGCACTGAGTGTGAGATTGTTGTTCTCACGGACCTTACATTGGGATTGGGGGAATAGCTGGTAAACAAATAAACCTATAAATAAAATAATTTGAGAGAACAATAAAAAAGCAGCACATGTGCAGGCTAATAGGGTAGAGACTGAGCAATAGTTGGAGGAGGGAAAGAGGAGGGAGGATGAGAAGCTGATGTAGCAAGCAGATCATTTTGTGTGAATTTTGAACTAAACATTTCCTAACTCTGATTTCCTTCAGGCAGAGAAAATGGCATTTGACTTGTACATACACCCACTGTACAAACAACCTATCCTGATATCACATTAGTTTGGGCACAGGGGAAACATTAAATAAGGGAAAGCATGTTATCTAAATGCCAGGGGTTCTAGAACTTCACTTCCTTACCTGACGCCAGGTACAAAAGATGCAAAATCCTAGTCCCCCGAGGGCTGGGCAGCTGGCAGTGTCAGAGGACTCTGTGGTAAGTGCTGAGCCTCGGAGGTGAGCATCTTGCAGAAAGAAGCCTGTTCACGCTCACAGCTTTGCAGCAGTACTTACATTTAGTGAAATCTCTTGTCACAGGATTTAAAGACCAAACCCCTGGTAAAGGGTCCTGAGAGACTGCCCTGCCTCTGTCTTCAGACAGGGCATGTGTAAGCCATCCTGCTCACAAGGTTCCATTTCCCTTCTTGGATAGACTCAAGGTTCAAAGGGCCTTGGTTAGACTCCAGGAACCTATCTTGGATAGACACAGAGGAACCTCCAAAATGTCTTTCTCCAGTGCCTGCAGGGTTACAGCTTTGCCCCAGTTGTGATCCTTAAGCTCAGGTCACTATTTTCATTCAGACATGTGGTCCCTGAACAGGACCTGAGCAAGGGCCGCTGGTCACTGCCTGCTTGCTTACAAGGCCTGTCTCACATGTAGACCGGACTTCCGTTCCTGAGAAAATGTAAATTATGTAGAGAACAGGACTTTACCTGGCTGTTCCATCCTTTGCTCTAAGAATATATTGTCTTTATTAGGGTAATGGGAGAGCTGCTCCTCCAGAGCAGATGGACCGAACTGAATGGTGTTTGCCAAGCTCACACAGAGCACTGTGAGGAGCTTTGAAGCGATGCCAAGCTCTTCAGAGATGGCATCCTTGTGAACCACATTACTGTAGACTCATCGAAGGGCTTGGCTGACCCAAATGACATGACTTAGTTTTATGCTTATGGTGCTGAGATTCTTTTTTTTTTTTTAAAGGCAGGATATTTAACAGTTTCATTTGGGGGGAGGTCAGGACCTACAATGTGCAGGCCCTCGGAAGACACAAAGGTAAATTTGTCATAGGCTAGCATCGAAGAGCCTTGCACCCCTGTGGAAGAGGTCAGCCGTGTGTGGACACTGCTCTTCCCTTGGGCTGGTTCTCTACTGGCCTTTTGAGCCTCAGCTCCTCCTCAGCCCCATCCTCAATCTGTAACCCTTTATTTACTCATTCCACAAACACTAAGCACCTGCCATGTGTCAGGCACAATTTGGGGCTCTGGAGCTGCATCAGTGAGGAAATCAGACAATTGCACTAACCCGTGATGGAGATGACAGATTTCTGTGTACCACTCTGCCGTCCCACACTGGGCAGGGAGCTCCCTGAAGAAGTGAGCACATCTTCATTTCCGTACCTACCCCGCCCAGGCGCTGCCACATGCCACCGAGCAGGTGTTCACTAAGTGTTTGTGGAACAAGGGAAGAGAGAACTGACAACAATATGAGATAAGTAGTTACTAAAATAAAAATTAACATTTGTACATATTTTTACAGGTGTCAAAACATCCTCCATACACATTATCTCGTCTGATTCTTCAAAACTGCCCTGTGTGAAGCAATCGTGTCTGTTTGTGGTTAGGAATATTGAAGCTTGGAGAAATTAGGACCCACTCAGAGGTAGAACGTTTTGTTCTGAGGCCTATGTGTGTCATCTATAAAAGCTTGGGGAAAATAATAAGCTGGAAAACCCAGGGAGGGGAGAGGGCATCGCTGAAGCTCCAGCTGCAAAATGGCCTCCCATGATAGAGCTGGGGTTGGGGAGGAGGATGCGCCAGGAGAGGCCTGAGAGCAAGGAGCCCTGGGCAGCTCAGGGGGCCAGTCACTGGTGTGACCCGATGGAACTGAGTGGATCCATCTTGGAAGATTCTTGAAATGACCCGGTCTAGCCCAGAAGTCCTAACCTGGCTAACTCTCAGCATTCCCTGGTGACTTTCTAAAAGAGTGTTTCCCAGAGCCCAAGTCTGGAGACTTCAATTCAGATCTTGGACAGATCTTCTTTTTTCAAATTCCAGAATCTTTTGGATACTTAGCCCCTCCCCCTTTAAAACTCCCTACTCAGTTTTCGCCTACTCAGTTTTCGCCTATTCGTCTTAGAATTCAGAAGTCATTTGGGAGGCATTTCTGACTGTTTTCTGAGGTTACCTATCCTCACCTGTAGAAACCATATTATCTGAGATTCGCCAGCGATGATCTGTATTTCTTCTGATGCTTGAAGCCCAGCTCTTATCTGCCAGCTGCATTCCCAGCTCCATTTCAGAGGGTCTTCCAGCCCCTCTGCCTGAGAACAAAGGAGCAGCCTCTTGAGCTGACTGTGAGTGTATATGTTGATTTGTTCCCTCTATCTTACACTTGGACTTCCTGGAGGATGGGACTGAGGTTTCTAGATAAGTTGCTACCAGATACTTTGCCTGGTGAGCCCACTGAGGTATGATTTGAACAGCGTAGCATAATCTAAACAGCCAGGACCATATCAAAAAGCATTTTTGGTAGGTCTTGGGAATGTTTCCAAGGTAACTGACATGGGGGGAAGATCCTCTCTATAGAATGCACTGATTTCTGTGCTCCCAGACTGGCTTTTACCTCTCACCGGATGCCTCTCACATCTCTACACTCTTGTTTAAAATTTGAGTGAAAAGGCACTAGAATGCCTCAGCTGGTGGCCTTTGTCCTGAGACTGAATGCTGATGGCTTTGACAAGGCTCCCGTGAAGCTGAGTGGACAGATAGCCTTCCAGAGATTGTTTAGATGACTAGGAATATTTTCTGTCACTTTGTGCTTAGTTGGTTTCAGATTAGTGCCCAGTGAGATAAAGGACTACTTACACACACACACACACACACACACACACACACCCCAATTTTTAATTTACATGACTCTTCTCACTAAGTTGGGAATTCCACAGGAGCAGAGAGCAGTGTGATTCACCCTCATGTTCCCTGCCTGGTGAATGTACATGTTCAATTTGTTGGTCCCACGAAAAAATGTTTGTAAGTAAGATTCAGTTCATTAAAATTCAACATGCATATAGTTCAATACCATATAATCTTTGAAAAGTGTAATACTTCATGTAAATATGAGTGACAAGGACAAAGAAGTTTCTCAGCCCCCAGAAGTCCCTGATCTCCATGGCCTCAGTCAGAATATGGGCTCTCAGGCCACGAGAACAACGTAACTGCACCTTCAGTTTTTTTGCTTTAGCATTAAAAATGTATTGAAGGGTATGGAAAATATTAAAGTTTTATAGTAATCAGTGATTTGCAAAATAAAAAGTCTAGTTTCTATTTTCAGTCCAAAAAGGGATAATTATAAAAAGTGGTAACCTCAAAATGGAAGATGGTGCAATGATACTGCTTTTTGCTTTGCTCTGTACCCTTTGGAAAAGAAAAGCAAAATCCATCCCATTTTCACACAGTTTTCCTACTGATCTTGTTCCTGGACATTTATCCTAAAGAAATAATTCAAAAGATACAAAAGGCAATATAAATGAAGATTTCAGCCTTGACTTCTGTGGTGAAAACTAGAAACATGTAGATGGTCCACAAAAGAGAAATAGTTCAATGATTATAGGACATCAGCGTGTTGAAATATGAGTCAATCTTAAAAGAATTACAAAGATTGTATAAATTTGGAAGCAGACTATAAGACTGTGTTTGGCAGGCTTACAAATGTTGAAAATATGCATGTGTGCCTATTGGCAAGAAAGTAATGTGCAACATAAATTTAATCTCTAAGGATAAAATAATACATGCCAAACTACTGAAAATGTTTATCCCCAATGGAAGGGATTATGGTTGATTTTCTTTCCCTCTTCAATCTTCCTATAGTTTCCAAGTTTTGCATTAAATATTTTTGTTTTCAGGGCAGAGTCTAATGGACTCTATAAACGAGGCTTTTCTGCCTGGATAAATAATGTGTGATGAAGATGCAGCGTATTATGGGTTAGCACTGACAACACTATTTTTACAATAAAATTAAGTCTTCCTTTTTTTTTAAAAGTGAATAGACTGTATTCCCAACAACTGGCCACTTCTCGTAACATCTGCGGCTGCCACCCTGGCCTGTGTGTAGCCTGGATCATGCTGATGACTTCCGCTTGCTCTTCTATCTTTTGCCTTGGGCCTGTTCTCTTCACAGCAGCCAGAGAGCTCATCTGAACACACACATCAGGTGTGACTCCTTCGCTCAGTACCCTGCAGTGGCTCTCCGTGTGACGCAGAGTGACAGAGGCAGTCTTTGCCCCCATCTCTAGCAGCGTTCTCCCTCCTTCACGCCAGTCATACTGGGTGCAGGCCTTTCCCCTCACAGGCTAGACTGCACCCCTCCTTGGGACCTTCGTGTGTTCTCTTCTGGCAGCCTCAGTGCTGACTCCCTCCTCTCTTTCCCATTCTCTTCTCAGATCTTCCTTAACCGTCTACATAAGCTCCATCTTCTGCCGCCCTCCTCCTACCCGGGCTCTCCAGATCCTCTGAGCATACCAGTTTTTTTCTTATGCCACCATATGTGTCCCCCTCTACTATTCTACATATGTTATGTATATTATTTGGTCTGCCCCCTACTAAATGTAGCCTCCATAAGAGCAGGGATTTGGGGCCTGTTCTGTTGACCCATTAGTCTACTATGTGCCTGGCATATAGGTATTTAATATATATTTGTTGAGTTTATGCGTTCACAGACAGTTTGAATACAATGAAGGCCTGCTGGGAGCTCCATGTGAGGAAAAATACAAATTGGGGCTGAGACCTGGGTGGAGGAAGCCCCTTACCAAGTGTCCAAGAGTCTAGAGCCAGAGTCTTCAGGTCACAGAACACCCAAGTCTGGTCTGGTTGACATCCACAGGATCCCAGGGTCGAACGGATGTTGGGTTGGGGGCAGTGGTTTCCAGACCCTACTTCCCTGTGGTGATGGTAGCACTTGCTGCCGTTCCCCCCGGACTTGTGGCAGGTGGCAGGTCATTCCTGCAGCAGCGGACCAGGGTGTGAGCACACCCAGGCTGTCTTTTGGGGTGCTCACCAACTAGAGTGAACCTGTGACACCCACACTCCTGATCAGAGAGGACCAATGTCAGAGAGGTGCAGTTCTCAGCTGGTCATAAAAGGAGCAAGACCCCACTGCACAGTTTCCCTGATTGTAAAGCACAAGCGGGCATGAAAATTATGAAACTAGGAGCTTCACTAATTAGATCACTAGACCCTCCTAAGAAGCAGCACACCCCAAATCAGCTGCTGGAGTCGCATAAGTGGAATGAAGGGCGGCAAGAAAGGAAGGGATGAAAGGGGGAGCTGGATAGACGATGCACTATTTTGCTGGAACAGGGATGTCTTCATTAGTAGCCTCCGTCAGCAATCATACCCCTGGAGTAAGATGGTCATTCGTTTTAACTTGCCTTAAACATTAAGTAAAACAGTGCCATCTTTAGTTGGATCTCTTCTCCATTAATTAATTAATAGCTTTGATTTTCTTTGTGCACTTTGATTGCGGACTTTTTTATACATTTCCTTCATATAAACATCACTGATCAGTGTTTTCCCCTGCCTGTTGTGCGTTTTGTTACTGCTATGTCAACCTGTTTTTGCAAAAACTGTCCACATGAGCGATACTGGTCAAGCCAAGTCCACTTGGGTAGAGCCCAACTTGTCAAACTGTACTTTTTCCCTAAGGAAAAAGGTTATATGTCCAGAATCTGGCCACCTCTCATGACATGTATGGCTACTTTTCTACCCTAGCCAGCCTTTTTCACCTGGTTACCATCTACTTCTGGAGTTGGTCTTCCATCTCTTCCGTCTTCCTTCCTGGCTCCTACAGTCTACTCGGCCCATTAGACAGAGTGCCCTTCTGAATAGAACAGGCTGCTTAATTTTACCCCACTGGCACTTTTCACGCCTGTTATTCAACCTCATGCAATAGGATTTAAGTGTGTCCGGAACGACCTCCAGAAGTTTGATCTTCTTCATCAACCGTTCAGGGGAGCTGCTACCCCCTGAACTGTTTGAAGGCAGAGGAACACAGAGGAATGGCAGAGAGGGCTGGGAGGAACTTCCCTGATCAGGAAAGGAAAACAGAAAGGAAAATGGCATGACATGAGCATGGACAAAAAATAAAACACCAAGTTTTATTTTTATAATGTGAATTACGGTCTTGGTGTTGGTAAACAATTCACCAAAAGTCTGCTCCACTTTGATTGCCAGCTCCTCCAAAGTGGCTCTGACCTTTCTGCTTCTGTGGCGGGATTTGGTTGGTTCTGGTTTGGGGATGAGGGGTGTCATTAATGTCACTGAGGTGTGTAGCCTTAGACCAAGAAAACAGTTTTTCTTGTTTAATTCTGAGACTGACATCCAAACTCATGCCAACCAAAATACTTTAATTTGCTTGTGGTTCTTTTTAGGTGATAAAAATGTAGATCCTCTTACTATATAAAATGCTCACTTAAAATATACCCAAGCTATAGGAAATCAAGTACTCTTTTATCTCAACTTACTGTGAAGACCTTAATAAAAATCGTGTAGAGAAATTTCTTTGTCTTTGGGGCAAAGTGGCTTTGACTTTGGAAACCCACTTAAAATGAGCATCAAGGCTGGGGATTTAGCTCAGTGGTTAGAGTGCTTGCCTACCAAGTGCAAGGCCCTGAGTTCGATCCCCAGCATCAAAAAGAAAAAAAAAAATGAACATCAAGTAAAGTGAAACTTTGTTCTTTGGTGCCTAGTACTGAGATGCTGGTAGCCTGTCACTCATCTCTAAGGTCATTATTGGAATGGAATGCCTCTGGGCTCCTCTTATTTTCTGTTTGTAAAGTATGTTACATGGGAGCTCTGGGTCACTACTGGCCCATAGTCAAGTTCTCAGGCCATGTCTTTGGCAGGACTGCCCTGGCCTGACGGCTGTTGGCCGAGTTCCCACGTGAGTCCTTCCAGAGCGAGGACTGTTGGGTCAAAACCACCTGCCATCTGTTGGTACAAAATTTTTGGATTCTAAATGATGAGTCACTTATGGCTCCTGCTGTTCTTTCTGCTGCCAAGATTAATTTACCTACTGGACTTTATCAGGAAATATGCCGGGATACCTTATCATGAAGCTTTGTCCTGTGCCAAGTTCGTGTCCCTAATGAGCAATCTTCCCAGTGCCACCAATGGAAAAGGTGGGGGGGCAAGTTTCCTTTAGGGGAGGCAGGAAGAAACCACAGTGTGACATACTATGACCTGCACTCTGAGGTCTTGCACACACAGCTGTAGCTACTGGATTCAGGAGGTTTGAGCTGAGAGTCCAGAAGTGGGTCCATGTTCTCTTGACAACACTTTCTTACCAGGAACCTGCACCTGTCACCACGTGTGGCACAGGATAGGCCCTCAGGGACTGTGGGCTAAGTGTATGATTAAGGCCTGTGACTACAAAATAGGTAAGGCTGGCCTACCCAGGGCCGCCAAGACTAGCGTGTTGGTCCCGGTGAGCCCATTAGGCCAGGGTGCCTAATTGGTAATGCTGTATTCAGAGCTGAATAGATCTCTGAATTCTGCTGGTTTGTTCTTGCCAATCCTCAAAATCAAGAGTAGCTGGAATGATGTTTAGGGGGAGCTCTGTGTTAAGGCAGAAGCTGGAAGCAAGAGCCATGGGGTTTCTGTGGTGGTATTTGCAGTGTGTGCGAAGAGGACTTGGTTCTAATTATAGAACAAGTTGCTTTCCCAAGCAGAAAAGTGAATATTGGGTTAACGAATCCCTCTGTCCACCACCGGCACCACCGGCGTGTGGTGGCCAAAGTCTCAGGCTAAAGTACAAGATGAGCTTCTGCACAGATTGCTTCATACGAATCTGTTTTTATTGTTAGTATCATCATCTTTTGTCCAAAAAGTGTTTATTACGATGGTTCAAAACTAGCTTTATTCGCATACCCTAAAATATCCTAAAATGTTTCTGCTTCATGCCTCCCATGCTTTCTCCACCCCGCAATTCTAAGCTACATAGCAGCAGCAAAATCCTCAGTACAGAAGATTCTGACTCCTTCAAACAGACTCCATTTCACTCAAGTTTTCTAAAGATTTCCTGTCTGGAGAAATTAGCAAGTTGTAGGTAGGTGGGATTTTATTCTTCCCACAGGTGGGTGTGGTTTTTATGGGAGGCCCTTCCCTCAGCTCCTAGGGGAGAGGCAGAGGTATGTGCTTATGTCCCAGTGGGAGGCGAGGGTCCTCTACTGTGGGCTCCACGCTTGAGCCACCCATCCATCCTGCATGGCCAGAGAGGGGAAGAGGTGGCCAGCTTTGCACCTCCCTGCGGATCTTTCCAATCAAAGCAGTGGCTGACCAAACCAGGATGTATTAAGAAATTTTGCAGACATTCGGAAATAATCTACGCTAGAGTGATCTGGGTGGTGTGGGGTACAGTTGGGACAGGTGAACCTTTTTCAGAGCAAACCGTGTGCTGGTAATTGCCATCACCAAGGTCAGCATTCTAGACTATTTCTAACCATTGGTCTTATCCATGCACAAGATGCCCTTGTTGCTGAGGTAGCAACATTTATGTGCTTCTAGGACTCCTGACTGCTGCCTTCTCTTCCTACCTAGGGGGTGAGGGCATGTACCGGTGCCCAGGGCCTTGTGATGGCTGTGCTCTGGGGCAGGGGGGACAAGGTACCCAGAAGGTCTGAGTGTTGCCTACTCTGAATGGCGATTTGGCCACAGAGGAATCTAGATGAGTTGTGGGAGAATTTTGGCAAATTTTCTGCATTTCCAGCTCAGAGTTAGAAAAACAAAAGAGTCCACAGGCTTCGAGGCAGCTAGGGCTGAGCTGGTCAGGTGCACTGCATGCCGGTGAGCAGGCTGCGTGGCCATGGTCTTGCACAGGCACAGCGAACCAGCCCAGAGGGGTGCCCTCCGCCTTATGCAGAGTATTTGAAATCAGACCACAGGGTTTGCAGTCACTGTACAAAGAATCTTCCATGTCTGGAGTGGACCAGTCACCAAAAAGGGGGAATAAAATAATTTACCCACACCCAGAGAGGCCAAGGGACCCTTAGTACAAATTTGTATAGACTTTGCAGGTTTATACATTTTGAAAGCAAAAGATTCCTTTACAGACAAAATAAAGGAGATCAGATCACACTGACTTGTCTTGATTTTAGAATTCTGCACACAGAGAAGAGCTGCCAAAAGTTACAAACCTGATCAGTGTCTATGCAAATGTATTCATGGCCATAGAAGCAAACTACCTTTCTTTTAGTTCCAGGATTGTTTTGGGAAAATGGTGGGGGAAGTATTCTTCCCCTTGACGTCACCTCATACAAATGGGAATCCCCAGAGACTGACCCTCCTCCAGGCCCAGCTGGGGGCTGCTTCTGAAGACAGAGTTAACAACCTGTTTCTTAAAGATACTTGAGAAAAATATGAATGCCAATTAAATAGTCCCTAAACCCTGGTTATTTACCAGACTAGAATCCTCTCTCGAAAGTGTTTAATCCTGGTCAAATACAGAAAGACAAACTATTGACTTCAAGAGTCAGCGTTCACTGTGAGGGCAGCAGGGGCTCTGGAAAGGACCACTGTCTTGGAAGAAGGACTGGCCGCAGCTGGTTCAGGAGGAGCCTTGGCACCCCGAGGCTCTGGGGGTGAACTGAATGTAATGGCTGGGAGTCCGCCCGGTGGAGTTGGCACTTGTGCAGGTACCAGAGTCTCAGAGGACACTGTGGAGTCCAGGCCCAAGGGTCACAGCTGCACCAGGCTCACATGGCACTTAGAACCAGGCTTCCCAGGAGGCTTCGGCACCCAAGCATGCTCCTTCCTCAGAGACCCAGGACTCCTGCTGGGTACTGTGGACTCAGGGCCACCCCTCCCCCGCCCCTTCCAGTGAGATGCCCAACACCGACATGTGAGGGATCCCGCACTCCTGCAGAGACTTGGTGAGATCAGAGAACCGTCTTCTGGGCACCTCCATTGTTTCAATGCTGCAGTGTCCATAGGTGGCTTCGTTCTTCTTCTCAGCCACGGCAACAACCGTCTGCAGGTCGTCAGTTGGTCGAAAATGGCGGACGAACCTTTGGCCCGATGGTGACCTGATAGCAAGCAGAAGCCTTGGTTCTTGCTTGGATGGTTCCTCCAGGTTTCCAGGCCGGGAGGTGCCCTGCCTCTCGGTTTGGAGGATGAACTTCCTCTCCAGGGCACAAACTTGAGCTTGAGCTCTAGAATCTTCTTTGCTTGTCTTCACAGAGCAGGCCCCTTCTTGGTGGCAGGCCTGGATGCTGCTCAGTTGCGGTGGGCTGGCCTTTTTAGCTGCTGTGTCCACAGCTCCCTCCTCTGGGCTCCTTCTGCTGATGGAAGGAAGGACCGGGTATTTATTGAGAGAAGAGGAAGCCCCAGTGGGCACTTGCTGCAGCAGCTCGGGGATCTCATCGAGGGCTCCCTGAGCTGGCAGTGGGGGTGTGCAGGCTCCTAGTTTCTGGCTGCTCGGTGCCTCACTGGGATTGGCTGGAGGTGAAGAGGAAAGCCCATGGTGAGCCCACTCCTCTATGCCCTGAGGCTTGTGCAGATGTGGCCTCATCCGGCCCTTGGCAGACTTGGGCCTGATGATGTGCAGTTTTAGTGAGTCTGGCTGCAAAATGAAGTTGTCAGCTGCTGTGCCGGCAACATTACTATGTTCAGGTGGTGCTATGTTCACAGGGGTTTCTGTGGCCATTGCTTCTCAGGACCCCTAAGGAAACAGGGGAAAACAGACAAGGCCATGGGTTAAACAAACTTCCCAGGACAGCTAGGTCCATGCATCTACTCTCCAAGGCCCAGGATAAGCACCAGTGGGTCAGAGTCTGAGGCCTTCTCTCTGGACTTCCAGCACCTGAAGAGGGACACCAGCTTCGATTCATTCGTCCATTCATTCATTCACTTATTCATTCATTGTAGGCACTTAGACTATATCAGTGAATCAAAGTCCTTGCAGTTTACATCATTGTATTGAGGGAAGACCGGGGTTAGATTTACAAGTAAATAGATATTTCAAAGAGTAAAAACTGCTATGAATAAAACAAAGTGTTGCAGCAGAGAGTAGCTACATGGGAAACTAATTCTTTTTCTTATGAAGAGGGGCCTTTAAACCCAATGAGAGACCCCACAATAAGAGGGAACAAACCATGTGACAATCTAGAGCAGGGGTCAGCCAACATTTTCTATAAATACTACCAGCTTTGGGAGCCACATGGTCTCTGTTACAACTACTCAAGTCTCCAGTGCAGCACAAAGCCAGGTGGAGCAGGCAGGGTTGGTGTGCTCTGGGCTTTGCTGGCTCCCAGGCTGAGGCACCTTCACTTGGGGGTGGTCTATACCCTCCACGGACGCAGAGGCAGTCAGGAGAGTTAGGAGTGACTTCTCCTGCACTTCTCTTTGAGGAGCTCCCCTAAAGAAGGGATGAGCTGTCTGCCCTGGCACATTATTCACTGCAGAAGAGGCACCCTCTGGGATCCCCATTCTCCCTTTGCATCTCAGTCCCTCCCACTTCTTCTTACCCTGTCTACCCAGTGTTTACCCAGAGTTTGCCCTTCACTTTCCTTCCTACTGTCTTGTCATCAGCCTTGCCAGGCAGCTCTGCAGAATTCACTTAACCTAACATCCCTCACTAACTTGGTCATCAGGGATTGGGAGGGTAGGGACAGGAAGGCACCACGGCTGCTCTAGCCATCTGCCAGAGCTCACAGGTGAGGCACTCGGGTTCTAAATGAGGGGTCGACAAACCTTTTCTCTAAAGAGCCAGAAAGTGGCTATTTGGGGCTCCGCAGACCACACAGTCTGTCATAACCACTCAACTCTGCCTTTGTGGCACAGCCACAGTTTTTAAATGAACTTGTATGGCTGTGTCCAATAAAACTTCATACAGGGACTCTGAAATTTGAATTTCATATAATTTTCACGTGCCACAAAATATTCCTCTTTTCTCCCCCCAACAATTTAAAAATGTAAAAGCTATTCTTAGCTCACAAGCCACACAGGAACAGCTGACCAACCAATTTTGGCCCCTGGGCCATGAATTTGTCAAACCCCATCCTAAACCAACTCTGAGGAATCTGGGGACACTCTAATACTACAGCTGCATGAAGCAGAAAATAAAGTGGCTGCCTGATGGTCACACAGCTAGCTGGTGACAGAGTCTGAGAGGATGTCATAGAACCCAGGTCTTATGACATTCAGTCCTGCATCCTTTGCACTCAAATGAGATGCTTCTTAAAGGTCCAGTCTTGGTTGTCTCCCAGCACATCACATTCTGTCTCTTGTTTTCTGGTTACATTTCTGTCTTCCAACTACCCTGTGAACCCTCCAAGGACCTCTGCACTGGGTCTCCCACCAAGGGTGCTTATGAGTGCTGGTTAAATCTAAATAGAAGTAACACACTAAGACCCGGTGGAGCGTGTCTCTGTGCAGACCTGAGACTACCAAATCATGTCGCCTCCTCTTTCATCACCATCTTGGTGACCACTTCACTAACACCATTACCACCTTCTCCTCCCAGTCTGCAGTTACATCTTTCCCAGAACACAAACATCTTGTTGGGTTCCTTGCCTCCCTCTGAATCCTGATCACCATGGTGATTACTGCTTTCTCTGCTCACAGGCTGACCGCATCCCTCTCAGCCTTGTAAGACCTTCTAGTAATGTCCCAGTACCTCCTGGTCCCCAAACAATGTGTTTGGGTGCAAGGATGGAGGACGACGAGTCATAGGACCTGAATTCTATTTCAGGCATATAAGGCCACCACTCTACATTTCTGTTATATAACTTTCCCCACCTATCAAATTAGCTGTACAACCTTGAAAATATTAAAATACCTCTGAGCTTCAGTCTCTGTATATATTACAAAGATAAGAACATGAAATAATGTAAGTCAGGCAGGAAGCATGAGACTTGGTACGTAGTAGAGGCTTAAGGACTTTCTTTGGTTCTGGTTGTGTGTCTGTTTAGTATGTTCTCTTATTCTAGGTCCGATGCCTCACCTGTTGCTTTCAAGCTTTACCCCAAGTGTCCTTGGTGGTCCCCCTCCCAGTCAGCACTAGCCAGTAGGGGGAATACTAGGACCCGTGCCTTCCCTGCCCACTGCGTAGAAATGACAGGAAGTTGACTTCAGTGAGCTACTATCTATGCCACTTCCTCAAAAATGGGAAACAATTCCTGAGTCAATCCCTTCTCTACCCCTTCTCTTCTAATTCCACACTTTTACTTAGGTCAAATTCACCTCCTCCAAGCTCCCTCCCTCAGCCAATCCTGAACAATGTCATTCAAGCCCCTTTGATTTTCTGTTCTAAACTCACCATCCTGAGCACATTTCCAATGTTACCTCATTGTAGGGAGTACCTTCTTCCTCACCATCAAAATGTGTTCTCCCTATATATTCATGATGTACTGCTCTGTTCAAAATCTTGGACAAAGTTATCCCCTCTTTCTTACTCTAAAGGCCTCTGTGCTTGCTCTGTTCCACTCCCAGCTGGAGTCTTTTTCCTCTCTCATTTTCCACTTCTCACTCATCTCTCACACCCAATCTGGCTGCTGGTATCCAGGAGCCTTCTCCTTAGCAAAGTTTTGGTATCAAAAGCACCTGCCTATCTCCTTGTCAATTTCATCAATTTTCTGATCAACTGTGAGGCCTCTGCGTTTCTCCTCTGAGTTCAATTCCAAAGTCTTTCCCTTGTAATGAGGCAGCTCTGCAACCGAACGCAGGATGGCACGAGAAGGCAGAACTGTCCAACTGCTGTGCCAAAGACAAGCTCAACTCCTCTCCCTGCCCACCCTCCCACTGGGGAATGGCTATTAATTTGCCACAGTTTCTCCAGAATTATCACAGGCTTGGCTTCCACCACCCACACATGCCTCAAGAAGGCTTAACTGTCAGTAAGTTTGGTAACTTGGAAACCTCTTCCTTAACAATTTTGATGAGCAAAGTCATATGTTCTCACAGGCTCTGCTGGATTATTTTTAACAGTAAAACTTGAGTATGTGCATGCACTTGCTATACCTTTTGGTACTGTATAATTAGCCATGTTCAGGGGGTGTCATATTCAAGACACCCTGGTCATAAGATAACATGACTGCGAGCTATCGCAGAGAAAAACCTCAATTATGACTAATTCCCATAAGCCCACTCATGGTTATTTAGAGACTAACACCTCCTTCAGGTAAAACCATTACATCCAACCTCCTTTCATAACCCACTGCCTCCTCCCGAGTGCAGGGACCATCTGTTACACGGAGGGAGCACCAGCTCCCCTGGCATCCAGCGCAGGGGCAGGGGAGGTGCAGGAAACAGGTGTTTGGGAATCTGGGCCCGCTGTGCCTTTATATTTACACCTTGAGTCCGAAACTCTGCCTGCCACCCTCAGTCCAGGCAAGCTTCTGTATCATTATCCCTGCTTAGCTCATTTCACCACCCCTAGGCCTGGCAGACACTCAACCACAAAGTGATTTGACAAGATCTAGGCGTGGGCATCCATCAAGCTGCTAGCTGAATAGGCAAGTGGCCTGTTTACTTAAACACAATAGCTGCACTGCAGAGGCCTGCTAGGAGGCAGGAAACAAACACTGAGAATGGTTTCCAAGAAGTTGCCAAGAGGGCAAGTGTCTGCTCCTTGAGATTAATCACCGAATCAACTGAAAGGAAGGAAAATTTGATGAAAAAAAGCTAGAGCAAAATTTCTGCTTTCCAAGGGTATCCACAACCCACCACAGGGTCAGACCAACCGATTTTACAACCCAAATCTAAACTTACAGTAAAAGCAATAAAACATAACCACCTACATACCATCTGTTGGTATATACCAAGATGCATACATACGAATTGGTCTTTTAAAACTGTTTATCAGTTAATACCACCTCCTGCCACCCCTCATCTCCACCCAACCAGGCTTTCAGGACGAAAACACTTAGAAGAACCAACAGAAGAGGGTAGCTGGCTGGAGGATGAGAAAACTTTGGTACCATTCCCAGTTCTACCCCAGGCTAACGATTAGAGTACACGGTCCTATGCAGAGTGCCACACTGAATTACAAGCCACCAAGTGATCAAAGTATGGGAGAGGAAACTGGGGTGATTCCAGCGGCAAAAGGCTAGGGAGGTGGTGGGGGTAACTCAATTATGCCCAAGTTCTGGCAGCCCTGGAAGCAAACAAGCTTAAGGTGCAGAAGGAGGCATTTGAGGGAGGGGCAGAAAAAGCATCTAGAAAGTCAGGATGCACTTGGACAAAAGGCCTAGCAATGAGGGAGGTCTCCCTCTGGCTCCCGTGTGACTCTGGGACGACCTTTTCTCCCTCTGGGTCTGTGTCCAGAGGCTGGTTGTGCACGGCCCGCCAAGAGGCCAGTGTTTTTTTAGCCCGATCTCAGCAGCTGCAGAGCTTGAGACCTGTCCTATTTCTGCAAGGTGATCTCCAGCAGGGCTTGCTCTGTGCCCGGGGAAGACCTATTTCTCAGAGCCCCCGCTCCAGTCTCCCGAGGTTGGTCCCTGAGGCCAGGTCTAGGGAAGCCGCGAGGGCGACCTGCCAGGGTCTCTGGACTGGCCTCTCTCGGCCCCTGGCAGGCGGGCGGGGACCGTGGGCAGGCCGGGGACCCTGGGCAGGCTGGGGTCTGGCAGTTGGCCGTGCTCACCTCGCAGCTCTGCTCCTTCCGCTGCAGCAGGCGCAGGGGCTTAGTCCTGCTGGTAAACAGCCACGTCTCCAAGGCAACCGCCGCGGGGGTGGGGGCCACGTGCTTCCGGTCTGACGGAACCGGCCAGACCGGTGCGGTGGAAGAGCTGGCCCCAGCAGGCCCTAGAGTCTTGCGTGAGACAGGGATCCTGGCTTTGGTGTCTGCCTCCTGCTGGCCACCTCTTCATCACCCCGCCTGCCTGCCTCTGTTTGTACATCCAGGAGAAGGAGAGTTCTGGCCAGGGCTGGTAGGTGGAGGGGGGAGCAGCACTCTGCCACGGCCAGCCCCAAACCAAGTTGTAACCTTGGGTCAGACTTGACCCTCTCAGTGTCCTCCTGTAAATTGAGACTGTGGGACTGACTGATTCCCGTGAACTCTGAAATCTGGCTGCTTCTAAAGACTCTGTTTAGAATTGTGGAGCAGGATCATGTGTCCACTGCCTGTCTTCACCACCACCCATTATCAGCTCCTGGACCTCATTGCCCCATCAACTGCACACTCCGCTGCATCCTGAACTTTGTGATCAAGGGCAACTGCACCTTCTTTGAGGGGCAAGCCCAACCCGTTACACGTCAACAACTCTAGGCACTTCTACATTTGTTTTCCAACATCTCTGAGACTTCCATTCCATTGTCCTTCTGGCTTTCTCCGGCCCTGGTCCATAGTCTGCTGATTCAGCCATTCTCTTGGCAGGAATCCTCCATATCCTTGTCCTGCCTGCTGTCCTTCATCCCTTTCATGTGACGAATTCCCAACCCACATCACCTGTACCCAGGTAGTAAAAAATCTTGGCAGCCTCACATTTTGGTATTGGGAAGTATCATTTCCAACCTTTGTTGGATCCTCAGCCTTGCTCAGCAAACCTTCCACTTTCCCTCCTCAGTTCTCTCCTTTCTCTTCAATGGCTATTTCAAACCTTGTTCTCACTCCTGAAACCTCCCACTTCTCCCCCTCCTTCCTCCCTCTTGGAAGACAATCTTGGTGCCCTCTGCAAAGAAAAAATAGAAGCCATCATATGAAAACTTTCTCAGTCATCTGCCATCAGACCTACAAATATGACTGCTTTTCTTCCTTGCTTTCTTTTTTCTGCCTGCTGGAATGGAAAGGGGCTGTCCTCTGACTCCATCCAAGGTTAAATGTGCCACCACGGTGCTCTGAAGCCCATTCCCTGTCACATGGTCCTACCCACATACCCTCACTAGACTATAGGCCTTTGTTCCTGCTGTCCCCTTGGACTGGAAGATTCCTCCCCATCCTCTCCAGCCCCTTCACCCTTCATCTTCATCTACCTGATTCCCATTCATCCTTCATGTCCCAACCCAATGGCTGAAACCCTTCTTCCAAGTTGGAATTAAGGTGGCTTCAGAAAGAATCCCAGCTGGATTACTGTCTACTAGGCTCCAAGTCCCTTTAGAGATACGTTATTAGAAGATACATTACTAGACATCCAAGACCCATAAATTCATTATCTAGTGTTTTGGCCAAATATTTGCTGTTTGTTTTGTCCTGGACTGGTAGTATTTTGACATGAGCATGACTCTCAGCCCCTTCAAGACATTCACAATTTGGCTGACAAAACACATCTGTGCGCTGATAATGAGTTCTGAGTCATATTCTTTTCAATACAGTTAGAGTCAAGGGTCGAAGAGCAGGCTAGCTGTGATTATATGGGGAGTGACTGGCAGAGCCATGAGATTCTTTTGAGGCGGGGAAGAGGGTTCACTTCATTTGAGGTGCTTCTGACCATCTCAGAGAGGATGCTGCTAACCATGGGGCTGCTGGTGAGAGCTTGGGCTGGGCCGATCTTGTTAAGAATCCCTGCCCACCAAAATTTAGGAGGCATCATGGCCCCAGGAATGTGCAGGTGATGCTGTTTTAGGAGCTGATGGTTTTACAGCTCAGAGCTGGTGGCTTATTTTTTGTTAATGATTCTGTCAGAAATATCTAAGTGATGCTCTTCAGCCCTTCAGCACCCACTCAGAAATGATTAAAGTAGATTCTTCATCACCTATTTTAACATCACCTAAGAATTATGCAATCCTTTGGAGGATCGAATTGGCTTCTCATCCCCTGTGCATGCGTGCATGTGTGCCCTTGCTGGTGAGGTGAAGTGGTGAGAGACCACAGGTGGTGCCTGTGGACTGATTCATGTTCAGCAGTATATGACTTTGGCTCCCCAGGGTCATGAAGTGCGTAGCCTCAGGGAGAGACTGGAAGGAAGGAAAGGAAACCTGTCTATGCATGGCTGTGACTTTGCTGCCTTTATCGCCTGACCTTCTTTGAAGAGGGTGTCCTTGGGGCTGGTGGTATAGCTCAGTGGTAGAGCACCTGTTTAGCATGTGTGAGGCCCTGAGTTCCACTGAAGAAAAAAGGAGGGTGTAATTCTTAGCCTCTGGCACATGCACACAAAGGAGATTTTCAGTAAACATGGGCAGAGATCAGTGCTCTGCCAGCTTAAATGCAGGCTCTCCTTTTGCAGTCGTATCTCACTCTGCTCATCAGCTCTCTCTTGTGCTACACTCACTTTGTTCTGCAAATAGGCCTTCAGTTTGTTCATCTCCAGTGTTTTTGCTCATGCCTGCCGCACCTTGCTTCCTTCCTTGAAATGAACCTAAACTGCCAGATCCTTCAAATCCCTCTTTGAAGCCATGTCTTCCCTGAAGTCTTTTCCTAATCACCCTTCTCCCCAATGTCATGTGCTCTTTCTGGTTCCCTTCTAGTCCAGTGGAGCAAGCCCAAGGTGGTGCCATGTGTACTCACTAGGTCAGTTCCTCTGATGTCTGTGACTCTCCCTCATGGAAGCACCACCAGCCTCTTCAACCTTAAGAAACAGCTTTTCTCAAGACCTCGAGCTGAAGAGCAGTAGAGCAGTTTGGAACTCACATCCAAAACTGGCTGGTTCCAAAGCTACCGCTCTAGCCAGAACCTCACACTTACCCTTGTGCTCCCAAGTGGCACTTTATCCTGAACCACCTGTTGACTGGTCATAGGAGCTGCATCCGTGGCCTCCGGAGTTAAAGATGGATCCCAGTCCTGACTCTGTCACTTGCCAGCTTGAGCAACTGACTTATCATCTCTGGATCTCAGTTTCTGTATCTATAGAACAGAGATGGGAAGGCTATGATTGTTGTGAGTGAAACCAGATAATATGCGTAAGGACCTTAGCATGGCGCCTGCCACATGGAAGTGCTTAGTGAGAGTGAATGATCCGCTTATTATTTGCATCTTACTGTGGAGCTGTCCTTCAGCAGCTTCTGACCTCTGCAAGGGCAGGAACGCGCCTGTCTCTGAATCTCCTGCTTTGCTAACACAATGCCTGCTTTGTGGTAGGTGCTCAGTAAATGAGAATTAAATTAACGATGACAATGCGCTGATTTCACAGCTGGCTTTTCTACAGAGAGACCCAGCAAGCTGCCAGTTAGTACCCACTGAGGATAACTGGCTTGGGGTCTAAATTAGCCCCCCCCCCCCAGATCTCCCTCAGGTCTGGCGGAAGGCAAGTGTTCCAGTGTCTTAGCAGTTTGTCTCCAAAGAATGTTTGCCCCCATCATGAACTAGTAACATCTAGATTTCAGAGTCTCCATGCCCTGTATACGGGTGTTCTGCCCTGCTGGTCCTTGATCCCATTAGAACTCTGGATTGAGATCGTGGATAACCTTTAAGCAGAAGGTAAACAAGGTGGATAATTAGAATTGAGGCCAGGAGTCTGGTGCAGTTAGTCATATCTCCTGGTGAATCAGCTTCCTGAGGGGAGCTGCAGGAAGCAAGTTTCTGGATAATGAAATTTATTTACCCTTTGAGACACTGCCACGTTTTTTCTGCCATATTGTTGGAAAATATCCAAAAATGGGTTGTCTATTTTCCAGTCTTGTTAAGAAGAATGTATCAGACACTGTCACTCACTTTGGCCATGTTGACCAAGTGATTTCACCTTCAGGAGTTTTCTGAAGCTTGCTGGTCCTCTGTGGGGGGCCAGGATCAAAGTTTCCACCCTAGATCCAGGGGAACCTGAGGGTCAGGGAGCTTAAATTATTCAGACAGGCAGTGGCAGAACAGCTCCAGCCCTCTTCTTTGACATAGAATCCAACTTAATTGCTCTCTATCTTCTTGTCTCTTGCACAGTTCAACCTTTCTGGGCCACTCAAAGCCACAGATTGTGCCCTAGCTGCAATATTGTTGATGTGGGTCACGTCATCTGCCCCTACATTCAGTAGCCCCAGGTTCCTAGGCTTTGATGGTTATTGGTTTAATCATTCCTCCCCGGCCTTCCTGCTAAGAAAAGCCACTCTTAACTCCATTGCTGCTCAACTCTTGGGCTGAGGAACTCGTGGGAACTACGGGTAAAATAAGAATGCCGTGGTATCTACTGAGCTGCTTGGATCATTTGGAGTTTCGTCTTCTCAGCTGTGTTTCGAGTTGGTCTGGTGATCCACCTAAGCAGGAGAACTGCCAAGGGAGAAGGACCGCCAGCTTTGGCATCAGACACACTTGGGAGCCTGTCAGTTTCCAGGGTAAATTACTAACCTCTTCCGGCTTCCATTACCCTCATTGATAAACCAGGATTGATAATATATGCCTCATGGGGGGATTCAAGGAAATAATCCACATGCAGTGCCTAGCCCCATCAATTGATGGTAGTTGTTGCTTTTATTTCTATAACTTGGAGCATAAGATTCCTCATTTATTCATTCATTCCTCAAGTATTTATGTAGCGCCTATCTCTCCATGCCTAGCTTCCTTATCTGCACAATGAGGATAATAATAGTACTTATCTAGCTGGGGGTGTGAGGATTTAGGTGGTAAGTACAGTATATAGAAAGTGCGCAGAAACCGTGCAGGGTAAGTAAGTGCAATACATATGTAGTCCGTCATCATCACGAGTGCTTATTTGTGCCAAGCACAGTGCCAGGTGGGCACTAGGGACGAAGAGGTGGACAAAATGGACGTGGGCTTGGTCCTTACGGAGCTTACATGCTCTTTCTGCCTTGCTTTCTTCACAGGGAGAAAAGCCAGTGCGTGTTTCACTACTTCCACAAAAGGCAAAATCGTAGGTCTGGCAAAGGAACCAGAGGGCGGTTCAGGCTCTCCACGTGCTGGCTGCCGCTCCAGGAACTGACATGAGAGTCATGCCCTCATTAGGCATCCGGCCTTCTGACCCGGCGCTCTTAGTTTTGTTTTGGCATGACCCTAAGAGCCCCAAGACAAGTGAGAGAACCGAATCGGTTGTGCCTGAGGCACAGCCATGGAGAGCATTTCACAGCCGTGTGTGAAAATGCTTTGACACCTTCAGAAGCCCGCGTGGGTGAGAGGTGTAGGTAGGGAGCTTGTGCGGGGAGGGAGCCCCGGGTCCAGCTGCTGGGTCCAGGTGCTGCTGCTCAGTAGCTGCTGGATTGTTTTCAGGTCACTTGTCCTCTCTGAGCCTCAGTTTCCTTGTCTGTCAAGTGGGATAGTGATTGTAACTACCTGGTAGGATTGTATTGAGGAGGAAATGGGAGCAGAAGACAAATTTAAAGGAATTTATGCCTCCTCAGAAATCACCTCTTTTAAGATGCTTCCTGTGACCCACCCAGGAGAGTGCACTGCTCCCGCCTCTGAGCTCCAAGGTGTTTGTTTATACAGCTGCTAGACAGTGCTCATCACACCATGCGGGCTAAGAGTGGGCTCCCTGGAAACAGATTCTGAGACGTGGAAGTGCGTTGCTGGGAGGCTCTCAGGAGACACAGTTACTAGGAACTGAACAAATCAAGACTGGGGAGAAGCAGCACCGGACATGGTGGGGAAAGCTGGTACACAGAAGGCAAGCTGACTGAGGAAGAAGGTGACATGCTGAAGCAGCTGCTGAGCTCTTGGCCAATCCTCCAGGGAGTTCTGGGGTGACAGGGCCTGTCAAATCTATTCCGAAAGAGGCAAGGGATGACCCAGTTTAAACCACCACCTAGCCAGGCGTTGACTAAGGACGACTGCTCTCCTGCCCAGGAAGGGTCATCATCTCGGGCCACACAGTTTCCTGCAGCAGCAAACAATTCCCAGGGAGCAAGAGTGTTGGGAGCAGCTAGCATGAGCTCCTCCAAGAAGAGACCATTAAGCCTTCCAGAAGCAACGGCCAGCCAAACCTAGAATTTCTGCCCACACAGGGCTTTGGGTCTGTGTTTGCCTATTTTGGTGTCTGAAGCTAGCTCAGCAGCGTTGCTTGGGCTAGAATCTTCTCATTAGCAGAGAACACAGTTGGTGTTTAATAAGAGCCTGTCGGATTTCATCCCCAGTCACGCAGCCAGGCCTTTTCTTGTCTCTTTAAAATGTCATCACCCGCTTGTTTGAAAGATGTAAGATCCTTCTTTGCAGACCAAATCTGCACATGGTTGTTTCTTCAGACTCAAAAGAGAAAAGGGAAGCAAGCCCGTGGAGACAGAACCTAATTAAAAAACACAGCAATTGAAATGAAGGGACTTGGCCCGGTCTGGGCCCAGCCTCGCAGCGTCCACCCGAATTTTGCCACAGAGGGCGAAAACAGCAAAGGCACACGGCGAACTCTCCCAGGGCTCTGCAGCAGACAGTCACTTTGAAGTTTTCCTGGGAATTGTTGCCACAGGATGAAAATCCAGCCACAGCTCTACACCTGCCAAATTCTCCAGGCTCAGCAGAGCTATCATTCATGCTCCAAGTTCTGATGGTATCAGATCCAGTCTGATTTGTGATGGGCCCACATAGACCACTTGGAATGAGAGAAAGCTGTGGGCTGATCACGTGGCAGCTCCACGGCAGGGGCAGAACCCCACGTTCTCCCCCGCTGTCCCTTGGGGAATGTGCCCATTGTGAGTATCATCGTCACTGCTGATAGCAAGGAAAATGATGTGTTTACCTGTTACTGTGGTTTCTAGTGCAGCCAGTTTTATTTTCATGATTCCAACTGGTCCCCACAATGAGTCTGTGGAGTAGACTCACAACTGGAGGGAATTTGTTCAACCTTTCTGCGCCTCCATTACCTCTCTCTAAAGTGATAAAAGAAACTCTCGAGTTGTTATGAGGATGGTATAATGTCACACCGATGAAGCCTTTAAAGTTTCTTAAGAAAGGTTTGACATTGCGGAGAGAGATTTAGTCTCACTTTACAGGATAGGAAACCAAGCTTCAGAGAGGGTGATTTTTTGACTAAAATTTCAAAGTATCGAAGAAGGAAAGCACCAAGTGGCAAAGCAAAGAGAACCAGGCTTCCCGGAGTTGGAGTTCCATTATGAACAGGGCGTGCGTCACTTAAACATGGGAACAGAGAGACTACTGACTCCTCCCAAGGCGACAAAAGAGTCAAAGGGACAGTGTTGCCAAAGAAAGAGAAAAAAACACAACACGTGCACTTTTCGAACAATTGAGCCCTTCTTATTTTTTTCTACTTAGGTCTAAGTAGCAGGAAGGGTATCATGTTCAGAGATAATTAGCTTGGAAGAAGATCTCTGAGCCCTCTACAGAAGGCTCTCAAAGGCCTGCGCGGCAGACGGGGTGTTGTGTCCCAATGGCCTTGTCCCATTTCAGTCACTTCCTCCTCAAACAGAAGTTCGGCTGCAGACAAAGACAGGACCCTGGTGCCCAGGACCCCCGGTCTCCTCTGAAATGAAGGTCATTGCCATTCTCATTGTCTTCATCTCCTGCTGTAAGTAGTAAGCCAGCCGGGAGGGTGCCAGGATGCTGTCTTCCTGTTTGCGTCATCGGGGTGGCCCCTCCTGAGGTGGCCTCACGTGAGGGAAGGGCACAAGTCACTCAGAAAAAACCAAGAGCGAACAGGCTTCCACTAAAGTTCTCCTGCTTCTGTTGCTGCTTTCAGATTCTATAAGGTCCTAGTGTTGGGACCTCATAGAATTTCTAGGAAATTGAAAGTCACCAACCCCATACTAAAAGAAGACTTTAGCTATGGTTTACTGCTCCCAGCCTTGGGAGGATTATTCCTTTGGATCCTAGTTACCTTTATCTACAGTCATGCAGATTCTAGCACGAAACTGCAGACATGGATCTGCAATGACTAATTGTTATCAGAATGATCAGTTCTTACAGAAAGACACTGTTACAGTGACTTATGGGATTGTTGCTCATTCTGTCATTGGTCCCAGAGATCTGATTGTGTACCTGTGCGAAGTGAGCAGGGCCTTACTGGGAAACCATTTTGGTTCTGTTGGAAAGCTCATAGACTTTTGCTGGATCAGTCAAATAGATGTTTGTCCAAATCCTTTTTTTTTCCTTCCTTTTTTCACATCTATTTTTTTCCCTGATTGTTACAGCTGTGTAGCAATAACTTTGGGCTCCCTAAGTAACAAATGTCAAAACCAGGTTTCTGTCTTTCCCTTAGTCAGTGGTGGAATCTATAGTTCTCAAGATTATAGTGCACAAGGGCCGCTTCTGTAGCCCCACCGTGTGGCTCCACTTTCTCTTCATGACCCTCCTTCCCCCAGCAGCACTTCTTGACAATAAGGCATCTAACACAGCGGTGAGATAACAAGGTGTCTGAGAAGGTTCCGCCAAACTCCATCTTTGTTGTTCTAGATCCTGTTCTTACGTTTTGCCACTGCAAAACTCGTATACACTTGTAATTAGAAAATGAAATAAATGAGTATTTAGTAACAAGGTACAGTCCCTCCTCATCCTTCCCAGAATTCAGTCCTTTTCCACACGCAAATATGACCACTCTTAAGAGTTTGGTATACATTCTTCTAGTCTCTCTCTCTGTCTCTGTCTCTCACCATTGTAGTAGAGATATTAATATACACTCATCGTTAAAACGCCCAGATAGTGTGGCACAGGAGTATACAAAGCATGTTGCCTGTTTATCTACCTCCCCAGTCCCATCTCCTAAAGATGTTGCTATGAAAGGTTGTGTCTTGTTATCCTCAGTTGGTGGACGTGTGGGTGGTTTCCAGTGTTCCGACATCACAAATAATGCTATAACGAGCATCCTTTTCTATATACTTGTGCCCACTTCTGTAAGCGTTTTGTAGAAGTAAAACTTGCTGGGTCCACATGAATTTGCCATTTTAAAAACTAGATTGAGAGCGTATTTCTTGCCCCATATGTGTCTTGTTTCTCCTGTGCGACGTAGGTGCCTGTGATAGCCGTAGGGACTGGCATTTCCGGTTTTGAACTTCTGCCATTCAAGTTGTGTCAGATCTGAGGGGCTTTCTGCCGGGGGTGATGGTTTTCTACTTTTAAGGGGAAGACCCTGGTGCCCCATAGACCATTGTCCTAAACGTCAGGGAAACTGAGTGCTTGTCCTGGGTTTGCAAGGGACTCTGTGTTATGGAGTCAGTCTGGTCCTATTTTCTTTCCCACAAAAGAGGCTGATAACCAAATTCTGCCAAGCTCGTGTTTTGGGGCTCCGGTGAGGACCCCAGTGTGACGCTCTCTGCTGAAGGCCTGGCAGGACAGCATCGCACTCACCACGACTTCCCCTGTTCCTTGTTTTTCACTGGCAGTGACGGCCCCCACCCTCAGCAGCTTCTGGCAGTTCCAGAGGATGGTCAAGCACGTCACAGGGCGGAGCGCCTTCTTCTCCTATTATGGATATGGCTGCTACTGTGGGCTTGGGGGCAAAGGGGACCCGGTGGATGACACCGACAGGTACGTGTGGAGGTGCTGAGGCTGCCCACTATTGGATCCGCACTGAAGCCCATGCCTGAAGCTAGGAGGAGGGTATTAGGGTTCCGCATGGCAAGCAGCAGAAACCACTTGAAGCCACCATGAGAAAAGCCCTGATGGCAGTCCCAGGGTGTGTCTGGAGGAGCTCGGGGCCAGGCCAGCTTCCCGAACGTGCGACCTCTGGAGTTGCACAGCGCCCGCCCTCCTCAGGGCCCCCTGTGGCTTATGCTCCGCTGTCACCTCTTGAGTTCTTAATAAGGGCCCCTTCGTTCTCTTTTGCTCTGGGCTCTGCACATTATGGAGTCAGTCCTGCCCAGAGCTCTGGAAACCTTTTCGTACTGACCTGGCAAATGTGCTCTTCTCTCCGCATCCCAGTTTCTAGAGTTACAGGTGCAGCAAGCCTGCCCTGCTGGCTGCCAGCCCTAATTCCACATTCCAGGAGAGAGAATCCAAGTGGCCCAGTTTAGAAAAGTTGTCTATCTGCGTGAGGGCACGTGGCATAAACCTGGCTTCCGGGCCTATTCCTAAGGATGGGGTTGGGGAATGTGGGTGCCTATAAAAAGTGGCTGTGGGGAGGAAACGGGTTACTTTGTGTTGTCGTTTCATTTGAAGAAATAAGAAAGCAGAATGTGATTTGCTACATTTGACTTAGCATGGATCAGTGTCCCCATGGGCCCTAAAATGTCACGACAGGATTTTGAGTTCCTTGGGCTCCTTTGAGGAACCAGGGAATGTTCCAGCTGGAAGGACCCTGGAGCCCTGGCAGGGCATCTGCACTTATGAAACGCCCAGCATGTGCCAAACACCAGGGCGGGTGATCGCATGGGGGCCTATCTTAATCCTCCCAGGGAACACCCGAGGCAGTCACCACCCATTTTACAGATGAGGACATTAAGAATCTCAGACCAAGAGGCCCTAAGCCACCTGTTCCCAGCATACAACTCCTAAGGGGCAAAGCCAGGATTTGAACAAGAATTTCAAAGTCCATGGTGCCCTTTCCTTGATGATCCCTACCGCTCCTGTCTGCGTTCAAAGGTGGATTTGAAACTTAAGACTATTAACCAAAGCTGATAAAAGGTCAAGAGCTGGCTTGCAGGCAAGAATGGTAAACGAGGGAGACACAAGCCTTTTTCTTGGCATTTTTCTGGGTCTTGGAATCCAACCCTGCATTTTGGCCTGGCTGCCGCTGGCTCGGTGTTTGAGGAAACAGGCTGAGGCTGCTCCCCAGCTGTTTTCTCTGCTCAGTGTCCTGCCACCCCACCTCCAGCTGGCTGTGACAGTAAAGTTTGCATCTGTTTTTGCTGACGGCTGTCTCCTTAGAGACCATCACAGTGCCTGACACACAGAAGGTGCCCAGTAAAAATGGTTCTGTGGACGAATGAGTCCCAGCGACCTAAACTTGAGACCTGAGTCTATCATTTTCCAGCTTATAATTTTGGGACATTGACCTCTCTGAATCTCCTTTCCTCTGTTAGAAAATGGGAAGAATGACTACTTCTTATGATGGAGGCAGAGTACAGAAAGTAGTAGGCACTAGAGAGAGCTCAATCGCTGTTACTTGTGATTTTTATTATTTTGAACATTTCAGTCAGCTCTCTGCACTCACAGGTTCTGCATTTCGGATTCCACCAACCTCAGATGGAAAATATTTTTTAAAAATTGCATCTGTACTGAACATGTATAGACATTTCTTTTCTTGGCACTATTCCCTAAAGAATACATTATAACAAGTATTTATGTAGAATTTACATTGTATTGTGTGTGAGGAACCTAGAGATGATCTGAAGTATACATAAACACCACGCCCCTTTTTCCATAAAGGACTCAAGCATTCAAGGATGTTAATATCCATGGGGGTCCTGGCGCCCATCGCCCTTGGGTGCAGAGGGACCCTTATGTCAGTAATCACCTCCCCACCTGCCGTGCCCTCTTGCCCAGTGGGGAGGCGGGTGTGTCCTTTCCCGTTCCCACCTAAGCGATACCCCAGGGACCACCCTACCACCCCAGGCACAGCCCCTCCATCTCCTTCTCCTCTGGCCTTCAGATGCTGCCGCGCCCATGACTGCTGCTACAAGAAGCTGAAGGGGCTTGGCTGCCAGCCGTTGCTGAACAGCTACCAGTTCCACATCATCAACGGGACGGTGGTCTGTGAGTAGCCTTCTCCATGGGAAAACGCTCCGAACCCTCGTCTTTTCTTAACCTCCTTATTGACCCAGGGATCTTTTAGGGAAGGAGATTTTCCCAAGTGCTTTGAGATGGAAAAGGGCAATTCCCAGAACCAGGGCTTCTTGGAGAGTCCTTGCTTTGTCTCACTCTGATCTCTTTCCCACAATAGTATCTCCAGCACCCTCTGGGAATCCAGATCCTGGCATATAGTACCTGCTCAATAAAGAGTTGTTGCCTGGAGATCACATAGACTTTGCAGCTTCCCCTGGCAACCGTTGCTGTTTAGAACATTCTTCCTTATTTTTGTCATGTACTAATGAAGCAGCTCAGCTGTTTTCCAGTTGAACAAATATTTATTAAGGGCAACTGCATGCCTTGAATCGTGATCTGTGCCTTGGAGGGCACAAAAGTAACTAGGAGGGAACAGAAAGGGCACTTGCATGTTATTGAGGCTGCTCAAGGGGGAGGGAAAGAGCCAGCAAGGGCGAGCACCCGAAGTGTCTACCCATGCATGGGAAGTGGCACTGGGATCCCAGAGCAGGTTCTGGGGTTGGTGGGTATTGGATGTGCAGGGCGAGTGTGGTCTAAAGAGAAAATATGCTTGAAGACTCTGGGTCACGGCCTTTGGAGAGTCCTGTCCACGCTGGTGCAGTCAGTGGTTTGGCGGACAGCTCACCTCCTGCCTGGCCTTGTGGAGTTGCTGCCCGAGTCTCTTTCCTGCCAGGTATGTCACTCAGAGTGGCGAGCATTCTGGGAGCTCATCTGTGTCCTCAGAGCTCAGGGTGCTACCAGCTCACCTCCACTCAGCCCGCAGGTGGGAGACACCGCTCCCCCCAGCCCCCAGACTGGATGCTCAGTGCTCAGAGCCAGGTCTCCCCAGTGGCGCCAGCCAGGATTCCAGCTCTGTACACACCAAGGCCCAGAGATTGGACTGTGAGGTCTTCCTAGCATCAGCTGGGTGTCCTGAAACATGGTGGGCTCAGGGCTTAGACCCTGCAGTGAAAGTCCAGGTTTGGCTCAGACAGCCGCTCCCCTGTACAGCCCCTGCTCCCACATGGACTCTTGACTGGGAACCCCCTTCTCTCTGTGGACTCAGGGCGATGTCCTGAGTTGGAATTCTGTGTCCATGATCCTCAAGCCTAAAGCAAAATGTCTCCTCTGTGATGTCCCCATGGCCACATCCAGGGCAAGGGAAGCGTCCGGAGCTGGTGGGTGGGGCGGGCCGAGGGGGCCGAAGAAGGTGACTCTACACTACTGTTCACTTCAGCTCAAGCGTGGTGCCTCGTGAGGTCAGCAGCGAGTTTCTGGGCCACCCCTCTGCCCCACCCCTCTGCTACCTGGCTTGCATGGCTTCCTCTTGCCTTTCTTCATCTTGGGTTGAACATCTGTCACACGGAGTGTCATCTGGTGATGGCTGAAAAGGCCGCACTTTGGAGAAGAGTGCTCAGGAGCACCCTCCTCTGATGCTCCCATGAAGTGCAGGGATCGGTGAGAAGGGGAAGGTGGAATCTGAGGGGGTGGAGAGAACCTTTTTCTACTGAGGCCACACCAGGCCACACCAGGCCTCGCCTGGCTCCTGCAGGATGGCCGCTACAAGGCTGAGGGCTGGCCTGGGTACTGTGCACTCCCCACCTGGGACCCCGGGAAATGGGCAAAGTGCAAGAAAGCGACCGGGACACAGGCTGGAGTTCCCAGCAGGTGACCCATATCCCTTGATCAGCACATCCTGGGTGGTGTTGGGAGGCACAGATGGGCTGGGAGTGGCCCAGCCAGCGAGTGGCCTCGCCTGTGCTTTCCACGTGTAGCCTCTGAGCCTGCCCAGGGCACTCACGTGGGAGGAGGCTTCCGCTTCAGCACCGGGATGACAGCATCCTTTCTGGTGAGCCAGGTGACCGGGCCTCTGCTGTGGAGTCTGCTGCTGCTGTGGGCTGAGACCCAGGCCCATCCACCCAGGCAGTGGCTGAGTGCCTACTGGCTGCCTGTCCAGTGTGAGCCCAGTGCTGGGGCCTAAGCTCTGTCTCCTGCCATTCGTGGTCCTACAGAAACTTCCAGTAGAAAGCACCGTTGGAGACCATCCAGATCAACCCCGCATTACAGCTCAGAGACAGGAAGAGTGACCCAGGTACCAAGCAGGAGTAAGATACATGCGTCTTGAGCCTCTCCAGTGCCCCGGAACTTCCTGTCTGGCCTGATCGTCTGGGGATTGGTTTTCTCACCCATGAAACAGGTGCAAGTACAACAAGCAGCCTCCATGCATCTGTGATAGGTGCTTTGCACATAGCACCTTGAACCCTGTGAGAGACCTCTGAGCTGGGCCTTATTCGCTCTGTTATCAAGGAGGACAGTGTGGCTCAGAGAGCTCAGGTGTGGTGGCCAAGGTCACACAGCCCGGGAAAGAAGAGTTGGGATTCAGACCCAAGTGATGGTGACAGGCACATGTGTGATGCAAGGCTGTGCCACAGATGGAAGTCACAGGGTCTGCAGCAAACTCTCCTGCAGTCAGAATGCTCTGTCCCGGCCTGGAGGTGAAGGAGGGGCAGATGGAGTTTGGTCTTCGAGCTGGGCCTGACCCCAGCTTTGCCTCTCCCAGCCACGCCTTAGTCTCCCCATCTGTAAAATGGGGTCAATCACATGCACCTCACAAGGTTGCTAGGAGGACAGACCACAGTGACCTGCTAAAGGGTCTGGCCCATAGCAGATGCTCAGCTAGTGCCTTCCGTTTGGACATGGAGAGTTCTTGTTTTATCCAGCTTTTATTTCCTCTTTCTTTTGCACCAAAGCACTGGGGTTTTTGTTTGGTTTGTTTTCTTTTTGCTGTACAAAGATTTCTGTGAAGTCAGCAGCGCAGTTGCTTCCCCTTGAGCTGAGGATATTAATGTGACCTTTATGGGTTAAAACGTCTTCTCTCATCCCCAGTTACACCTCAGTTCAAAGAGCTGCCCCTGGAAGGGTGAACCACCTCCCTGAGTTCTGAAATCCTGCACCCAAGCCTGGTCCCCAGTTGCCTAGCAACAAGCAGCTGGTAGGGAGTGATGTGGTAGGTGTGTGGCGGGGAAACAACTCGGGCTGTCCACGTCCATGTCGCTAAATGCACTGATTAGTGCAGGGAAAGGTCTTGAACCAAGCCCAGGGGCCTGTCGGCCTGGGGGAGGGGACAGCTGCCCTCCAAGGCCTGCAGGTTGCTTAGCCCTCTTCTGAGTGGGCTTAGGTAATCACTTGGCATTTGCGAGGACTTCAGGATCACCCGACAGTGACACCCACCTTCCGCCCACACATGCGTGCGTGTGCTGTGTGGGGAGGAGCCCAGCCGTGGGAAGCAGAGACCCGCTCCAGCTACCTGTGCCACCGTCGCCTCCGTCTCCGGCGCCTCTGATGCCTCCCGGTGCCCGTGGGGGAAGGCAGGAGTGGTAACTGCTGGGGGTTTAGTTTGCAAAGATCTTTCTCATTTGCTGTAAATGATTCTGTGTGACAGCCTCCACTCACTGCCACGTCACCCTCTTTCTCTGCTGGCATTCGTCTCCCCTGGGAGTTTCCTCGTTCCTTCTTTACTTTGCACTGACCCCCGATCCGACTAGAATGTAAGTTCCATTATAGCAGGAGGTTCTGGTTCGGGGTGCACTTGTGCTCACAGAGAATGCCGCCCCTGGAACTGTGCAGTCCGAAGTGCACTGGCTTGTGCCTGCACCCCAGTGTCTTGGCAAACCATGCCCAAGCTAGGAACTCGGTTCCTATTCGCTTAATGAGTGAGTGAATGCAAAGAACCCGTAAACGGATGGTGCAGATATCATTGTCCTGACTGAAAGCTGAGGAAACAAGGGTAGAGAGAAGTGACCTGCCTCAGGACAGAAGCTGGAGGTCTGGAGCTAGAGACCGACTTCCTGGTGTCTAGGGTGGTCCCCTTTCACTGGTCCTTCCGCCGAGGCAGCTCAGCCAGTTGCGGCCGTCAGTGGTTGATGATGGAGCATGAACCGGTGTTAGAGTCCAGAGATCAGCAAGGAGAAAGACACAGTCCATGGGCTCGAAGGAGCTCGTGTTGCAGGGAGGGCAAGAGAGAGGTGGAGGCAGGATGCTCTGAAGCTGCCAGAGCAAGGTGACAGGCTAGGGAATGGCGAGGGCGGGGCAGGGAAGGGCGCGGACTTTAGGCAGTGGAGGAAAAGCCTCATGAAGGGCTGGAGACCTCGGAACCGGTGTGGCAGGAGCACAGGTCCTTGGGAGGAGCGGAGGGGCCGCTGGGCGGTACCCAGCTTGCAGGAGAAGCCTGCCCTCTGCCTCGGTGGCAGGGGAGCTGGGAGCGTGAGTCCCGAAGGGGCAGGGGAGGCTCTGACTCCGCTCCAGAAAGATCACTCTAGCTGCTGTGCAGAGTGGGAAGGGAGCGTGGAGGAAAGAAGAGCTTCCATTAGGAGGCTGTTTTTGAAGCGCCAGGGAGGAGAATCATAGGTTGAACCAGGGTGATGATGGAAGGGACAAGGAGACGTGTTAGATGCTGAGTGTGCTTTGGTGGCAGTTACCAGGACCTGAGGCATGAAGGAGAAAGAGGCTCACTTGAGGTTCTTGGTCTGAGCTGTCATCATGGCGCCATCCACCAAGCTCATGAGGATGGAGGAAGAGCAGACCAAGGGCTTAGTAGGAGATGCGAGGAGTCTGAGATGTGCTATGGTTTGGAGAGGATGTAAGTGTGTCCTCAGTGGGACACACAAGGGGTTCCTGGATGCTTGGCCCCCAGTGTGGCCCTGGTAAGGAGCGGTGGGACCTTTAAGAGGCGGGGCCTGGCAGGAGGTCATTAGGTCTTGGGGACGCTGCCTTTGGAGGAAGGAACTGAGGTAGCGCTCCTGGGATGCTCAGGGTTCCCACTAGGGGGCTGTTTGTTATTAAGCAGCAAGCCTGGCCCCTTCCCGGTCTCTCTGGCGGGCCTCACCTGCCTGGGGGGCTGGGGCCCCTGCTCTTGCTGACGCTCTGGGAGGAACAGGGGTGTGCAGCGGTTACGGGGGAGGCAGCGGGAAGGAGAGATGGGCTTGGGGACCAGCTCAGCACAGAGTGCCTGGGGAGCTGGAGCTGGATGGATGCGGATGCATCCTCACAGATGGAGAAGGGGGAGTGGGAGGACAAAGGTGGTCCAGGCATCAGGATGAGGGGGAGCAGCGTGAACATTCCTGGCACATTCTAGAGGGCGAGTGGTGGGGAGCAGCTGAGGCTTGGGGTGGTGTCGTCGGCCTGAAGAAACTGCCTTTCCAGACAGGAGTGGGAAGACAGCTCCAGCAGGAGTGTGGGCTTCAGAGAGGGAGGATGGTAGATAAACAGGTGCCACCTATGCTGGACCAGCAGGGGACGCCGCTTCTGCTCACATGTGGAGCCAGGGCACCTGTGCCGGCGGGGGCAGGCCTCTACTGAGTGCTCCCCACCTGGAACAGCTGTCCAACTAGGCCAGCGCCGTCCTGGGAGGGAGGAGCTGTTGTTCATCTGTGACTCTACTGTGCCCACCACTGCCTTGTAGGTGCAGACAGCAAGAATGACTTGCCCTAGGTCACAAACCAGGGCGTCTGGTGCCCTCCCTCCTCCTCTCAGCCATACAAAGGGAGCAGATCTGGGGTAGAGCTATGTAGAGGGGGAAGCCGTGCTGTAGGCCACCGCTGTGCACGGAGATGAGCAGGGAGTACACTAAGAGAACAACTCGGGGAGCTTCAGACCAGATCGCTGGGGACAGCCTCCTGACCAGCTGGAGCTGGACCAAGACCTGAAGTGCAGGATGAATCCCACCACTGGAAGGCCCTGAGGAGGGGTTTTAGAACAAGAAGCTAGCACGGGAACATGCCCTGGGACAAGACAGAACAAGACATGTGACCTACAACTGGCCAGTGTGCCTGGAGCACAGTGAAGGTGGGAGGGTGGAGGTTCTATGGGGAAGGAGTGGCTGGAGAGGGTCAGGTCATGGTCAGTGTGTTCTGTGGGCCAACACAAGGGCTGGGGACACCTTTCCTGAAGAGTGGGTAACCCCAGTGGAGTGGTAAGCCGGAGAGGGCATGGCATTCAAGTGACATCGTATGCCTGCGCCTGCTTATTTGTTTCCATGAAGGAGGAAGGGCCTTCGATGACAGGGATTCGAGCAGTGGCTGGGACAATGGAAAAAAGAAAGCAGAGCATAAAAATCCACGGGAGGAGTTGTGGCTGGATGTGCATAGCAAAAAGAGAGGAGGAAATGAGGTTGGTCTGTAGTTTTCCGGCTCAAGTCAGAGTTGGTGCCATTCCTGATATGGAGGAAGGACAGGCGTGGCTGGTGGAGGGGTCCGTGGTGTGTCTACGTGGGATGGGGAGCAGGCAGCTCTCCCCCTGGCCCATGTGCTGCTTAGGTGCCATGATTCAGCCCCCTCCGCGCAGCTCACCCTCCGCACCTGCTCTGGCTTCCTCTTCTGCAGGCCTATGGATACTGGACGTGATGAGGAAGGGGCTGAGGATGAAGAAGGACTCCTGGCTTCTTCCCTTTCTGTCCTCAACCCCTGGCCCCCGCAGTTCCCTGGTCTCCCCAACTTTGCAGCTGAGCCCTAGGATGAGAAGGGGCCCTTGGTGACCCTGTGTGTCTCTGCAGGTGGAGGTACCCCAGGTCCCGGTGGCAGCTGCCTCTGCGGGCTGAACGCCTGTGAGTGTGACAAGCGATCTGTGTACTGCTTCAAAGAGAGCCTGCCCACCTATGAGAAAAACTTCAAGCAGTTCTTCTTCAGCCGGCCACAGTGCAGCGGGCATAAGCACCAGTGCTGAGGAGGCCACTGTCCCTTGTTGCTTCCTTTTCCAGGAAGCCACCTTCAGGGATCCCTGATAGGCTCCAGTTCTTATAGCTTCCCCTTCACCACTGCCACCACCTCAGCTGTGGCCCCCTCACTCCACACCTGAGCCCTGGAGGTCAGAAACAGAGAAGCACTCACAGTCTGCGGATGGAGACAGACCACAGATACCTACCAAATAACCGACACTTTCAGACAGTAGTATGTGCTACGAAGCAATAGAACAAAGCCACAGGGCAGAGAAACACTCCCAACCACCCTCCTGGGAAGGTTCCGGGATGGGAGAAGCCCTTGGATCTACCCTAAATGCTCCCTCCACTCCCACCCCAAATCAGGATTTGGAGCAGACTTGGGAAGCTGGCTCATGACGCAGATCTGGCTGGGAACGAAATAGAGATCCTGAGAGACACTCTTGCATTTGGCCCTTATTTGCTCAAAGTCCGCCCTCTAAATCCACAGGGAGAAAAAAATTGATGCTGACTTCTTGTCTCAGGAGACAGGGCACCATGAGAATAAGAGCACCCACCGCTGCCATGTGGATGTCCTGGCTCTGGGCACCGTGCTCATCCGTGGATGAGTTCCATAGCTGACTGTGCTGTTAGGAGGTGGGGCGTGGTTGGAGTGAGTCACTGGGGTTGTGACCTGGAAGGGTTTCTCCTTCCTTCTCCGTCTGCTTCCTGGGTTCCATGGGTTGAATACCTCTCCTCCATCATACCCTTCCGCATGCGTTTCTGCCAACTTTGGGCTGAACCCGCTACAAACTGTGAGCCAAATAAACCACTCTTCCTTTTAGATTGTGTGTGTCGGGTATTTTGTCCAGCCATGAGAAAATGACTAATACCCGGTCTAATCTGGGTGGATTCCGATGCTTACAGTGCCCAGCTGGAACGGGAGGGTGCAAACCTGGCCACGATTGTTCTTGCCTCCCAACACACTCATCTTTCACACTGTAATGCTCAGCTTTTCCTATCAAGAGGTGGAATCTCCTCCCTCGCCTTTGATCTGAACTGGCCATGTGACTCACTCTACTCAGTAGACTGTAGTGGGAGTGGTGGTCTGCCGGTGCGGGACCCTCCTCTAGGATACTTACCTCTACCTGGAGAAAGCCTGGGCTTACCTGGGGATGAACAGAGTCCACCTGGACCAGCACCAGCGGCTCAGTTATCTCAGCTGAGACTTCAGTCAAGCCCAATAAAGCCAATTCTTGGCTGGCCAGAAACCCCTGAGGAAGCCTAGTAACCACAAAGGCAACCAACCACCTACCTGAGCGCGGATGAGCTGCCAACACACGGAACTGTGAGCTACATAAAGGCTGCTGTTTTAAGCCATGATGTTTTGTGTGACTCCTTATGTGGCAATAACTAACAGATGCCACTGGTCTCTGGTCACTGAGATGCCTGGGCTGTCAGTACTGTACTGGACATGGAGGCCACTGAAATGCTGTGACATGGCCCCCGCCCCTTCCCCGGTAGGCATGGGAGGAAGGATCTGACTTATGTAATGATGGAGAATATATGAAGGACTTTATTCAATCAGTGGGTCACCCAACGCACATTTAATGAGCATTTGCTATGTGCTAGAAACAATGCTGGGCACCAGGGATTCAGAGATGTAAAGAAAACACACAGGTCTAAAATTCTCCAGAATGGCTTTTAGAGTCCTGACATAAAATCTGGACTGAGAAACCAAGAGATTGAAAACAGAAAGGGAAGCAAGAGGGAGACAGTCACAGAAGGTCCGGGAAGCAGAGCCCACGGCTTCTACCTGGCTCAGCCTGTAGTTACGTGGTAAACTTGTCTACTTTCCTCCTTCCTCTAGCTGCACATGTTTAGAAAGTGCAGCTGCAGAGGGATGCTGGAGGCCTGTGAGCACCAGGGAGGGTCTGAGTGATCTGGGGGAAACACAGGCACAGAACCAGGGTGACCAGGCAGAACCAGCCACACCTCCCTGCCTGGAGGGTCCTGGTCACAGCCAGGACCAGCTCTGGACCGGGAAGGTGTCTGGCTGACAGCCATGGTGGAGGGAGAGGGCCCAGGATGAGGCTCAGTGTGGGAGTGGGGGCTCCGGTGTGAGATCCCAGGATCCGGCTCCTGCTCTGGTAGTGGACAGGATGGGCCCTGCGCTATGCGAGCCCTGGATCTGAGGCACGAGGTGGCGCTGTCCGGGGATGACCTGATGCTCCCTGGGAAATTCCACTGTCCTTGAAGGGAAGGGGTTCGTGTGTATGGAGGATCCACCCCTGCCAGGCTCTGTACTAGGAGCAGAGAGGGAAAGGTACATCATATTCCAAGGGGCTGTGACATGGGGGTGTGGGGTTTTGTGACCCAATCAACAGATAAGTGCAGGGCATACTGGGAAATGCCGGAATTGGGGTCAGCTTGGGAGCCGTGCCCACTGTCCAGGAGGGTCAGGAGGGCTTATTCAAGGAATGCTACAAAAGGAAGAGCGGTTAAGAAGGTCAAATGAGGGGTGGGCGGCACATTCCAGACAGAGGAACTGAAGAGAATTCAACAAATGCAAACGCAGGCTCCTCGTCCCCCTGCTTCCTGCGCTGCAGCTGCAGGTCCCTTCTCCATCTTGGCCCCTCTAGGCCAAAAACCAGGCTGCCAACTTCTTCTTAAATCCCGCACCCACATCCAAGCTGTTGGCATAACCTTCCCCAGGCATCTAGATTGTGAAATTTTATAGAACTTCAGTCAAATGTTTTATGTGGAAAAAAATTATTAAAGGAGAAAATTCTAGAATCTGGCCCCTTCTTACCACGTTCACTATCTCCTGCCCTCTTGGGGTCAGAGTGCCATCATCTGCGCCTGGGTTGCCATAACTGCTCCTAATCAGCCTCTCTGCATCTGCTCTCACCCCTCAGTCTTCTCCACGCAGCAGGCCAACGGGACGCCGGGTCTACCCATTTCACCCCCATGCCTGTGTCTCGATGGCTTCCCCAGGCTCACATCTTCTCCAAGCTACCTACTTACTACTGCCCCGGCCCTTCTCATCCTCTCTGGCTTCCCCTTCTGTTCCACCCAATGTGCTGTACACTCACCTGTAGTCCTCTTTGTGGTCTGTCTGCCCCCCTAGAATAGATGCTCATGAAGGTGAGGATTTTGGTCCTTTTTAAAAGAATCTCTGATGTATTTATGGAGTGACTGGAGATCCAGAGAGCGTAGAGAAGGAGAAGGAAGCAGGAAGGAAGTGGGAAATGAGGACCCATTCTTTTAGCCCCTTTCACTGCATGCACTGCTGTTAGAGGCTTTAAAAACAATATTTTTACAACAACTCTTTTCAGAGTTTATCCAGCCGTGTTTCTGGCCGATGCTGTCAGATGGCAGGGTGGTGGAGAGGTGGGCTGTCTATGGAGGGCTTGTTTGGGGTTCAGCGTCTCACCCAGGAGTGGCTGTTGCTCTTTGGGGCTGACTCCCTGTGTGGGAGCTGAAGGAGGCACGCTTGTTGTCCCACATTCCCATGCCAGCCAGCGTGTCTGAAAGCCCAGGAAGGCTTGGCAGCTGTTGGGGGTGTGGCATGCGGCCCTATGGACGTGGCCTCCGGCCCTGCAGGGGGACCGCCAGCTGGTGAGGAGTGGGCGACAGGATCTGCGGGTCACTGACTGCATAGACTGGAGGCTCAGGTCATGGACCAAGCATTCTTGAGGTCATTTAAGGGGGTGCAACCCAACCCCTGAGAGGGAGGAGTTAGGGAGGAAGAGTCGGGGAGCAGGGGAGTCCAGATGGGCTCTCCAAGCCTCAGTGGTTCAGGGAGACAGCCCCCGGCTACTGAGTGTTCACCTTGTTGTAGGCACGTAGAACGTCTGAATACCAGTCCCCAGACGGGTGCCATTAGGTCCCCAATCCACTGTGACTTGGTGCAGTGAAGGGCTTGCCCAGGGCCACACAGCCAGCACACTACAGAGCAAACATTCGAGCCCAGACTGTCTGACAGTCCCCTGGGGCTCCTCTGCAGGGTTGTCCCAGAAGAACTGGAGAGACGTGGGGGAGGAAGAGCTAGGAAGCTGCTCCCAGGTTTCAGCACTTGCGGGAGGGAGCCCAGCTTCTGATTCTGGCTGGTCTTGGACTGGGGGGCGGGCTGGTGCAGCTGGAGCCACTGGAAAGGAGGACCGATCTCATGCGAACTCAGCTGTGCAGGGAAGATCTCACACAAGCTTCCCTTTCTCTCTGGGCCTCAGTTTCCTCGGTGCAGTGAGCACTGATATTTGTGTGCCCCTCCCCCTTCCAAGGTGCCTTCTGGTCCATTGTCGTATTGGTCATTAGCGGGATCCCAGACATTGTCCGTGCCCATTTCACTGATCGGAACAACTAGCCAGTGAGGCCCGGGGCTTCATCGCAGGGGAGCAGCTAGTGTGTGGTGAGCTGGAAGGCAAACCGCATCTTCCAATTCTGAATTTCCTGCTTCCCGTCTCCTTGCTCGGGAGCAAGACGCTGAGCCAGAAGTTTTCTGAGGTCACAGCTCAGGAGTTGGACTCATCCTGCATGACCTGGAGAAACTGACGTAGTATCTCCATGTCTTAGTGCCTTCATTTTATAGACAAAGCTATGAACAGCGCCCTCCAGAGGGCCGCTAGGAGGGTGACATGAGATGACACAGCAGGGTGGCCATTGTCAGCACCGAGTATTATCTATCTCTCTGTCTCTAATCTCTATCTATCTCTGTCTCTATCTCTGTCTTTTTTGCTGTGCACTCCTGCCTCCTGATGCTGGAAGCTTTGGTGTTTTTCTCTCCAGAACTTGTTGTCACAGTTGGTGGCATTGGCTGCTGCTTAGAAGGGCACAACTGGGGAAGCTGACAGCAGCGTGGCTGTGCCAGCCTCTGGGGAGGAAGAGGCTGTCTCTCCGCATGCATGGTCGAGGCTGGCCAGAGAAAGTGGTGGCTTCGGGGCCCAGTCGCGGCCAGGCTCGGCTAGGGTGCCAGGGCCCTCGGAACCTTGCTTTCTCTATCCCTCCTCCTCTCTTCCTCCCTCTCTTCCTCCTCCTCCTGCTGCTGCTGCTTCCTCTCCCCCTCCACTCACGTGCTGAAAGCCAAGTTTCTTGCTAAGCTACATCTCTGGTTCCGCCAGGTTTCTGTTTTGGGGAAAGGGTCACAGGCAGTCCACTTCTCCAACAGCTCCTCCTCCCTGCTCCTGTCTGCCAGCCTGACCCCGAGGACCTTCTGCCCCACACATGAGCCAAGAGCACCAGTCCCCATCTCTGCGAGTTTCCATCCTCCATGCCAGGCCCTGTGCCACGGTGTTTTCCTCCCTGACCTCATTCAGTCTCCAAAGCTCTCCTGTGCACCTCAGTAGTAACCACAGTGTACAGAAGGCGGGAAGTCGAGGCTCAGAGGGGATGTGATTTGCCCAAGGCCACCCAGCCTGTGAGTAGCTGAGTTGTGCTTGTGCTGTAAGGGCTGCTCTTTGTGACTAGTTTGACTATTGTGGGTGGTAATAATAAGATGGCAGAGGGGATGATAGTGATTTCCTTGTCTCTGCTGGACACTGTCTGCCTGGGGAAGGGTCTTTCCATGGAGTGGGACCCCACCGTGGGTGGGAGCAGAGGTGGGGGAGGTGTGGAGAGTAGCGCTGCTGGTGACCTCTAATGGGTGACCACTAGGTGGCGCCCAAATTCTAGAAAAGAGTTGCTCTTAAAAAAGAGGCTCTCGAAGCTATGAAGAGGGGGAAAAAGGAAAGAGAAAGGGCAAGTCACTAGAAGTGGAAAAGATGGATGGCAGTCCCAGGCCAGCAAGGAGGGAGGACACCCCGTTTATTGATCCTCGGCATGGAAAACCTCACCAACTTGGAAGGAATGACCAGACTGTAGGAACCAAGAGACTCCCTCAAAAATATGACCCTTACTTCTCCCCACACTCTCAGGAAGGCCCCAGACACCACCCCAGTTCCACCCTGATCACCTCTGGGCACCTTGGGGGCTGCCACATGGACTTGAGGTATCCATCTGTACTCTCCACACCATGTGGCCCCTTCAGGAAATTCATGAGCTCACGAGGCCATCTACTCTCCCAAGCCACCCGGCTTGTGTTACAAAGCTGTTTCCTCCCCACAATTGTTACGCCTGTACCCCTTCAGGCCAGAGAAGTGGTCCCATTTCCCAGATGGGATGATGGAAAAACAGAGCTGCAGAGAAAAAGGGGACTGGCTGCTATCCAGGACCCCGGTCACTCTTTCTCGTGGCCTAGCTGCCTGTCATCTTTAGCGAGGCCCAAGGAGGGGTGGTTAACAGGCAGACAGTTGGGATTCAGAGCCCAACCAAAGGCCTGTCAGACTGTGGGCAAGTCGCTCTTCCTCTCTGAGTCTCAGTTGTTCAACATAAAAGGGTACAGGGAGCATCGTAGGAGTTGACATCCGGAAAACCTACAGCCTTGTCTTGTTATCAGTGCCCTTGGCCTTGGCACCCCTTTCCAGCCTGCTTCACCTCCAGGCAGGGGGCAGGAGGGGCCAGCCATGCCAGCTGCAGGGTGGCAGGCAACCTGCCTTCCCCAGGGCTGGCGACCCGGAGTGATCCTTGTGCCCTCCGGACCCTGGCCAAGAAGGATCCAGCGGAGTGAGCTGAGGCAGAAGGTCTTTATTAATTTGAAAAGAAGGTACAGAGTCCTGTGGAGATTCTCAGGGGCTGCAGCATGTGGGAGGGTCTGGGGTGAGGAAGGGGGTGGAGGGACCCCATAACTGCAGTCTCCTCTCCTCGTGCCGGTATGGACCATCAGAAGAGGGGACTGTGCAGGTGGACGGTCCGCAGGCCAGCGACCAGGACCTGCAGGAGACTGGAGTGTCCTGTCCAGCATGGCCCAGCCCTGGCTCGGGGACTTAGCCAGGTGAGCAGGAGAGAAGGAGGAAGCTTGCTGGGCAGGCTTGGGAGAGGGCGGACATGGAAGATCCTGTGACTGGACAGGTTAGGTTACACCACAGTCAGCAGGAGGTGGGCCTCAGAAGGGCCCCTCCCAGTCTCAGTGACCTTGTCCCAAGGCTGCTGTCCTAGAAGCTGGTGTACGCCACGGTGAGGCTTCTGGCCCATCCTGACATCTTTGCAGATGTCTCTTCTGGCTTCTGCCTCCACCCGGGCTTAGCTGTCCTCCCCATGACAGTGGCCCATGGACACTGCCCTAGCGGGCTGAACTTCCTGGTGGTTCTTCTTGGTGTCTGGGCAGACTGTGGCTTCTGCGGGCTCTTGGGGTTGACACAGATGAAGGCAGAAGGAGAAGTGAGGCAAGGTTGCTGTGTGGAGGCCCCGACACCGCATGGAGCGCGAGGCAGCCAGGGACAGGGACCTGGGAAAAGAGTGCTGGGCACAGTGGGGCAGGAGGGCTGTGGAGCCAGGTCCTTCACCTCTGCTGGCACCCCCACGTGTCTCCGTCCTGCCACCTCACCTTCTCCTGCCCCTCCCTGCTGCCTTCTGGAAAGTTCCTCTGGCCTCCCGCCTTGACCCTTTCCCCGCCATCTTTTTGTCCCCCTGCACTGAGGAGGTCCCAGCCTCTGCCTCTTCTCCATGGACAGGACTCCTGACCTCTAGCTTGTGCCTGCACTGGGACACAGGGTCAGTGTCCTCTGCCCTGGCCTGGGCCTGCCCTCTCCATGCTGGGGGCTCGAGGTGCTCCTCAGAGCAGTGTACAGACAGGGCAGGATGTGTCTCTCTCGTGCATGGGTTGGAGGCAGGGAGAAGAGCTGCGCGTACTGGGGGGTATCCCGTGTGCCCCCATCCCAGCCCTCATGCACTCAGGGCAGTGTCACTGTGCACAGGGACTTGGTGCCCAGGAGTCTGCTCAGAGGCTCTTTGGGTGATGCAGGCTGGATTTCAGGTCATGGCCGACTCCTGTGCCACCTCCATGAGGGTGGGGAAGGGGCACCCACCCTGTTAATAGGGCTCTGAAGTGCTACCAGCCTCTGAGGCAGAGATGAACCATCTGCAGCCACCCTGTGGGACTGCCAGAGCCCACAGAGGTCAGGCCATGACAGCCAGGCCTGTCCTGGTGGCCCAAAGAGGCCAGGTCTCAAAGACTCTGGAGTCTGGCTGGGACAGCAACAAAGTCCCAGTCTTTCTTCTCAGGTCTTGCCTTCCTCACTCAAGAGAGACCCCAATAAGCCATGTGCTTCCTACCAAGGCCAGAACCATGGTGGGAGGAAGCGCCCCCTCCAGGGCTGAGCTGGGAGAGCTGGTGGGGGTCTCTGTAGGGCTCTGAGGAGGGGGCGGCAGGGCAGGGCTGTGCTCGGATCTGGCCTGCCTCCATGTGCTCCATCCGTTCCCCCCAGCCAGACCCCCCTCCCTGTTGGCTGTCAGACCTCAGAGATGCTGGGGCAGGGCGGGGGCTGCCGGGGAGCCGTGTCCGTAGGTGACCTCCTCTGGGGGCGGGTCGTAGATGCTGCAGTTGGGCATGGGGCCTTTGCAATAAATGTTGAGATAGCCACGGTACTCATCCCTGTATGTCCAGTTCTTGAGGCACAGAGTCACGCTCTTGTCACACTCGCACGTCTGCTTGTCACACTCTGTCTTATTGAGCTCGCCTGGGGATGGGACGGGCACAAGGCTTTGAGTGATGGGGCAGCAGCCACCCCGGGATATGGGGGGACGGGGGACACAGACCTTGAGGTCCTGGTGGCACTCAGAATGTGAGCCCGGGCCCAGCAGCACCAGTGCCACCCTGGGCCCTATCCCAGGCTGTGGGGCCAGCTGCTCTGGACAGGGTCCCTCAGTGTGTCATAAAAAACCCCGTGGTGATTCTGGTGTGCGTTAAAATCGGGAAACCGCCGAAGTCCAACATGGGAAATTTCTGTTGTATAGTTGGAAAAACAGGCCCAGAAAGGGGGGCGGGTTCATCTAAGTCACCCAGGAAACTGAAGGCCCCCCCCCAACTACTCTTTCTCCTCTCCCGGCCCCTCCCTCCAGCCCAGGTCAACCCCCACGGTGGAGGGAGTGATTGCTAAGGACTGAATGGCAAAAAGCAGTACTTATGCCCATTTGTGCTTATACCAAATGCTTGCTTGTGCTACTTCTTAATTTTATACTGTTGATTTTAGACCGACATTTAATTTTTTGTTTTTAGTGTCACTTTGTCCTGTGCAATGTCAGGGACATGCTTATACCAAACATTTTTCATTGTTTGCCTGAAATCCCAGTGCAGTGGGGCATGACACAGGATGAGACTGAAGTTGGGGGAGTGACTCACTGCAGACAATCACAGTGTCATTCTCGATCACATAGTCATAGTGGTCCACATAGGGGCGGCAACCCTGGTCAAAGAGCTTCTGGTAGCAGCAGTCGTGGGCATGGCAGCACCTAGGGGTGGGCAGGGTGAACAGGCAGGTGGCCTCAGCTGGCCTGTCCCTCCTCCCCAGCAGAGACCTCAGATCATCAGGGTCAGACCTTCAGACTGGAGCCCAGAGAGGGACAGTTACTTCCTTGAGGTCACACAGCCAGACAGCTGGGGCTGGTGTCCTGGGTTCTTGTCCTTATTCTCACCTTTCTATCTGGTCCTCAGAGTTCCCACCTGCCCCAGCTGGAACCCAGTATACAGCTGCTGCGGTGTGGGGAATGTTAGGGAGTCCAGAAGTGTGTCTGGGGTTGGGGGACCTGGGCCTAAATCAGTGTGGAGGAGCTGTGTGTGATGTCCAGGGAGGGAGAAGATCTGGAGGGTCAGTGGGCATGGGGGGAGGGGACAGGAAGTAGGTGCAGAGTGGCTGTCCCTGGCGCCTCTGGAGGAGGGAAGTCAATGGTCAGCCTGCATTTATTAAGCTCCCAGTGACCCCAGACTTGGCGCTGGCTGCTGTAAGGGAGACAGGAGCAGAAGTCATGGCTTCGGGGAGCTTCTGGTCTGACAGAGCAAGCACAGCCCTGCCTTGCAGAGCCTCCAGTCCTATGGGGCCGGCGTCAGGCCCTTTGTGGAGCATCGGCCTGTGAATGTTTCCCTTGTGTGTCTGGGGACACATCAAATGTTCCATGCACTTCCCTGCCCAAGACTTTGGAAAAGGACAACAGAAAGCATCTGGGACAGGCAGGGAGGACATGGCCCAAGACCAGCCTCCTCGCCACTAATGTCAAATAAGCCCTGGCCTTTGGGAAGGGCTCTCCTTGTCCTCCCATTGACGGAGGCCAATGTGGACCTTCAGCTGCCCCCACCTGGTCTTCAACAAGAGCCCAGACCACCTGCACTTACCAGTCCACCTCATCCATGGGCTGGCCGCGGCCCCCCAGCCCGCAGTAGCAGCCGTAGCCCACGAAGGACAGGATGGCGTATCTGCCTGTGATGGCCTCCACCATGGACTTGAGGTTGAACAGGCTGCCGTGGGTAGTGGACAGAACTGCAAGGGAACCGGAGTGTGTGTGAGGCCTCCCAGGGCCTGGGAAAAGGTGAGGAAAGGGGGAAAGCAGGACAGGAATTGAGGGCATTGGGCTAATGAGCAGAGGAAAGAGGAGCTCTGCAAGAGTCCAAAGATGGTACGTTACTGACACCTGCATTACACCTTACATTTCTGAGAAGCCAACACGTTCATTCCGACTGAGGGCTTGCTCCATGCCAGGCACTGTCCTGAGCTCTTCCGTGCACCACTCAAGGAGAGCTCACTGCAACCCTGTGAGTTGTCCTCCCATTTTACAGATAAGGAGACTGAGACAGGAGCAATTTTTAATTTTCCCAAGGTCAAGTCATCAGAAATCGGTGGAGAAGGAATCAGGACCCAGGCAATGAAGTTTCCTCACACACACCCTGTGCCACTTGGCTGTACAAATCCTCCTCAATTTGTGATGGCACATCCTAATAAACCCATCATAAGAGTGCCTTGTGTATCGCTAGCATGGGAAAATAGCCAAATTCATAATTCAAAATATAGTTTCTACTGAATGTGTGTTGCTTTTGCACCATTATAAAGTCAAAGAATTGTGCAAGTCAAACCATTACAAGCTGGGGACTGTCTGAACATGGTCCCCAAGGAGGGGCTGCCCACATGCCTCACACACTGGAGGGGGCTTTGCAAATGCCACATGTGGTTAGGAGCTACAGGGCTTTGATGCCAGGTCCTTCGAGTCCCTTCCTGGCCTCTGCCTAGTGTTTTCGCCCTTCTACAGGAATCAGGGTCCCCACCTGTTATGGCTTGTGTCTGGATGTCCCCCCAAAACCTTATGAGGTCGTAAGAGTGGTTTTTTAGAGGTGGCTGGATCTAGGGTGTGTGGTGCTGGGACTGAGGCTGTGTGATTACTAAATTAGTCCACTGATTGGTTTGGCAGAGTTCTGAACAGGAATAAGGGTGAGCGCAGCATCCACACTAGAGTGGGTATCCTGCATAAAATATGGTACAGAAAGAGGGCTAATGTGCTGTTGCCTGCCTCCTTGTGGTAGAATAGTTCTCCGCTGTGGTGCCCCTCTGCCATGCCACCCTGCCTTGGAGTCAGCCCACGAAGGACTGAAACCTCTATGAACTGCAAGCCAAATAAACCTTCCTCCTTTAACTCTGGGTATCAGGTACTTTGTCTCAGCAACAAGAAAAGTAACTAAGACACCACCTCAGTCCCAGAATTGGTGCATCTCAGGCTTAAGGCAGAGAAAATTCAGAAAAGGATTCCTCCTATTGCTGGCTGAGACTGCCTGGGGGTCGGAAGAGGTACACACACGTGTATTCCTGCACACACACCTACACACACTAATGCATGCACAGAGGAAGCAACAGTGCCAGGGCACTTCCTGCACCTGGCAAATCCACTTCCTGGTGCTCACCAGGCCCTCCCAGTGCAGGGATGCGTGCTCCTGGCGCCTGTAGTCTTTTCCTGGGTGAAGCCACCCCACATACCAGCAGGAGAGCCATTCTATCTCCATTTCATGAATGAGAAAACTAAGGCCCGGAAAGGTGGAAGCTTGCCTGGCTCATGCAGGCCGGAAGTGCCAGAGCCCGGAATGGAGTTGAGTTTGTTGCCCCGGAGCTGGGATGCTAACCAGCACACCATGCAGATCCTACCTGTGGTCTCTGCCCTTGGGCTTCTGCAGCTGTGCCCAGTGTTAAGTGCCTGGCTCAGTGCCCACCTCCTGCTGTCTCCTTCTTCCCCACTCTGCCCCGCTGCATGAACTAGGACATGTTCCGAGAGAGGAAACAGGATTTCAGAACGTGGAGGCTCAGTGGACCCCAAAGGCTACTCTTGCTTTTTGAGATGTGGTTGCCTAAAATTTCTAGTGATGGAGAACTTACTCACCACATCTACCAACTTGGAAGAGCTCAGACGTTGGAATCACGCAGACCTGAACCCAAACTAAACTCCCGGGGTTCTGTTTCTCCACCCTTATGAGAGGCATGCCCATCTGGACAGCGAGAGACCTGCAGGCCAGTGTGTGGCCTGAGCCTGGCACGTCCCAGATCCTTGCTGCCACCACGGCATCCCTTCTCAGGGCTGGGTGGGGCCCTGGCTCAGGCCCGTCTGACCATCGGAGTGTGAAAGTTGGGGATCCCGCTCCGCCAGAGTCTTCCTGGCCTTGACTCTGTGGTTTCCATCATTCAGAGAGCAAGGAGCAAAGAAGAGGAAAAGAGGAAGGACTAGGGAGAAGTAAAAGGATGACTCTGACGACAATGGCTTAGCCCCACCGAAGCATCCTGGGCCAGGGCCCCCTATCGCCCCGTCCATTATGTAGATGTTATGGGGGCAGGTGGCTCCCGGCCCCACACCCCCCAACTGTCAGCGTCCACAAAGGAAAAGAAGCCTAGGAACTCACCTGGCCCCACGAAGGGGAGACGCATGCTCACACCCACTCTTGTACTCAGCTGCTTCACGCTATATACATAATGCATACACTCATGTTTACAGACACCTGATATACTTGTACGCTTCACACACCTGCACACACTCATATTCTCAGGCATCACAAATGTGCTCACACATGTAGCACCCAGGGGAGAGTCAGTGGCCTGAACCAAGGTCACATCCACTTGCACACTCCAGGTAGAAGACACCAAGCTCACGTTCCGCCCAGCTGAAGGTTGCTGGGCTGGACACAGTGGTAGTTTTGAAACTAATTGGTCACTGTGCTGGGATGCAAATGGCCCTTCCTCATGTCCAGCCACACTGAACCTCATGTTTGCTTCTGGCATTTACTTCTCCGCAAACCGGGCTGTGTTCAGGTAATATTTAATGGCAATGTGAAAAGTCTGCAAGTGGCTCAGGTGATGTTCCACACACCTGGGGTGCTGCTGAGGGAACATCAGGGTGTCAGAGTTGTCGCGGGAGCCACCTTTGACAATCCTCTGGGGCCGCTGCCCCCACCGGTGGTGCTTGGACCCCTGCCCCTTGGAAAGGAGCCCACGGACAGACACCCACTTTTGTGCAGAGCTTTGTGCCCTACATTCACACTCACACTCTGGAGACACATAGCACAACTAATGCACATTTGCGCAGAGACACAGATAGGCTCACACCTTCGGTGTCAACCCTCAGACACATTTTATAGACATGTGTTGCACACACAGACATTCCAATGTGCTCTGACACACGCAAACAGCATACATACCTGTGTCTAGCTGCACATAAACTCATTAACTCTTGCAGACACACACACACACTTAGGTACACAAACACCTGCCAGCACCACCACTTTACGATGCTTGCTCAGCAATGCGCCCTGCCCCCTTGCAGCTCGTAAATGCCAAGGCCCCTGGCGTGTTTACAGGTGGCCAAGGAATAAACAGCCCCAGAGAAGACGATGAAGCCTGCTGGGGAAGTAGAGGCCCAGAGAGAAGCAGGGACCGCCTGGCCAGGGGGGCAATAACACAGGTGCCCAGGGTCACGGAGGGGAGGTTGGGAGGGGAGGGGGAGCAGAGGGCCCCCAGAGCTGTGCTCACCGCTGCCGGCCAGGATGGCGATGGCCAAGAACTTCTTTGCACCCAGACTGGACCTGAGAGAGGAAACCCAAGCCTGAGTCTGTGCCCTGCACCATCCTGTAGTTCCATGTCTCGGCATAGGCATCACCCATGCTGCTCCTCGGTGCCCCAGTGGCGGCCAGCCAGCTCTGCAATTAATACTTCACCTGCCCGTTGGAGGAGCACACCTCAGGGTGGCATAGCCAGGAGGTGCCAAGACCAGCTTCCCTCCGCCCATTGGCTTCCAAGACAGGGAGCGACTGTCTCAGAAAAGAGCCAACCACTCCCATCCACACTCTGGGGAGTCCTGGGACCCAGAGTCACGTGACCCAACCTGGAGGCTGGGTCTTGAACCCAGAGCCAAGAGACCTGGCTTCCTGGATTCTAGTTCTGGTTCTGCTTCCAAAATGTTGAGTAAGCATGGACAAATCCTTCAGCCTTTCTGGGGCCCAAGTGCTGCAAGAAGACTGACTCAGTGTCCCCAAGGCCCTTCCAGGGCTGAAAATTCAGTGACATTTCTCAGCCCAGCACTCAGAGACTCCGAGCTGTCCTTTCAGGAGAAATGAATTCTAAGAGCCAGCACATCCCGTCCCTGGCCCTCTCCATCCCTTGGCGAGGCACCTACCTGGAGGGTCTCAAAGGGGAGGAGACTCTGAGACTTGGGTCCCTCCACCCAGAGCACCATCTAACCAGCACCTTCTTCCTGAATCCTTTGGGGCTGGCCTGAGCCCCATCTGCCATGTTCTGGGTTCTGGGGGGCCAGTGACATAGGACTGGAAATCTCCTTGACGTGCTCCGGAGGTTCTGGGGAGCAGGCCCCAGCTTCACGCTGCCACGCACACTGGCAAAGTAGGGCTGGGGCAATGCCCCTGGGCAGGAGGCAGGTGACAAATGCCCTAGAAAAAGCAGGCTCCGCCTCCTCCCTCCCACTGCCACAGTCCTGCCCACAGCTGCCTGGTAAAGTCCCCTCCTCCAATGTGCACTGGCTTGCCCAGCTGGGGGGTTTGGGCACCTGACAGGGAGTTGGCTTCTCTCTCCATGTATCTGATAGGAAATGAGCCCAAAGGCCTCTCTACTCTGTTTTCATCTGAGGATGCTAAAGAAAAAGTTATTCAGTGACACTTGTCAAAGCACAGTAGGGTGGACTTTATTAAAGGGGGTGATCATAGTAGGTGTAAGAACCTCTGCAATCGGGTCTCATTGTGAGGAGGAGAACCTGGACTCAAGTCCAAATATGGCAAGGAAAAGTGGAGTTTCTAGCCAGGGAGTAGGATGGGGGTTAATGGATGGAAAATTACCAAGAAACTCAAGGGGTGGGGCAGGGGGTTCTTGCTAAACTGACCTAACAGGGGTATGGAAGAGGCTGGAGTGATCAGACACCACCTAGTGGGTGACACCAAAGGTGATCAAACAGATAGGGGGATTCTGGCTCAGGCAACTCAGCAGGACCCTTGCTAAAACTGGAAGATGTAGAGACGTGGAAGTCCAGACATTCAGGAAGTCCAGGCCCAGCTGGAGGGAGAGTTCAGAGCAGCCTGCGTCAGATTTGGTCAGGGAGAAGTCTTTTATCAAAGGGGCCCATGTTCGTAAGCTGTCTGTCTGAAAGGGAGTACAGAATCTGCAGCGGGCGCCCCACCTACATTTGGAAGGGGACTTTACTCATCTGGAAGCAGGTCAGTGTCCATGTCCACTCAGGCTGAAACTAGAGGGGCCTGGGCACATACATCCAGCAGGAAGTGCCTCCGGCTCACATCCGGAAGGGCAGTTCTGCTCAGTCCTGCTCTGCAGAGTGCGGACCTCCTTGCTGTGGGGCTGCCAGTGCACCCCAGGAGACAGAGCAGCCTCCTTGACCTCCATGTGCTGCCCTCCCCCAACCCCTCCCTGGAGTTGTCACAACCAGAAATGTCCCTGGACATTTGGATGGCCCCTAGGATGCACCATTGTCTCTGGTTGAGGGCCTGGTACACTCAGGTGTTAGTGCGAATTGCTTCTTGTTCGGGAGTGAGGCTGGTGGAGGTCCCATCCTTAGCACCCCCAGTTCTTGGTGGAGGCCATAGTAGGAGTGCTCCTTCCCCATTCTCTGTGTCCTCAGCTGTGGAATGAGTATACAGGCCTCACAGAGTAAGGACTGTTCTAGCAGATGTCAAGTGTCCTGTGGCCGTAGGGCGCTTGGCTGGTGCTCAGTTTTAGAGACGTGTCTGTTACAAAGTAGAGGCCTAGTCTCCAGCATTGAGGTGAATGGGGTGGGTGGGAGGGGGAGAAATTGGCACTCTAATAATCTTCTCACCTGTGTACTGATCTTTCTCTCTTAGCAGTCCCTAACCTGCTGACAAGGGACAGAAAGGAGCCTCCTGGCACTTCCCTTCCTGCCCTGAGCTTTCCCAACTTCCTCTTCTGGCTGTCCCAAAGCAGCCGGCCCATCTCAGGCAGCATTCATTCCCCCTCTCCCAGCCCCCACCCTTCTGCCAGCTTCCTCTCCATGGACCCAGGCTCCTCTCCTTCCCAGGAAGTTATCCTGGAACAACCTCACTGCATCCAATCACACATCCTTACATGGGAAGGTGTTAATTTGCACTTGCTTATGCATTCTTTTGCAGATCTCTGTATTTGTTTTGGTTGGTGGATCTTGACACTTCCCTCAGAATGTAGCTCCTGGAGAGCCAAGGCCCTTATTTCCTCCAAAAGCCCCGGGGCTCCCCATGCAACAAATGGCAAGTCTAGTCTCTGCCATCACTTGTCTGGACAAAGCTGGGCTTTTATTTTTGTTTGCATGACACCATCATGCTCCAAAGAAGGAAGAATCAAGACCCTGTCCAGTCCCTGCAGGTAGCTGGGAGCCACAGACATTATGTTAAGGAAGTGAAGGCAGGGACCCCTGAGAGCCTATGTACAGCACCACTGGCACTAACTCCTCTGGAATTCTGCTGTAGGTGCTGGTCGGGCAGGTCTTTAGAGAGGTCTGACCCTCCAGGGGAAGGATGAGTTCTTCTGCTCCCCACCCACCCCCTACAGAGCACGGTGTGCTCAATAATGAAGTCAATAATAAACTGGCCAACCCAGAAATTCCACTTCTGTGACTATAAACCAAGATACAAATTGGAGTTGTTCCCAGGGACAGATGAAGAAGGGTACTGACTGGGGTACCTTTACGAGCCCCCTCATCAGAAGCACCTTAAAAGAGGGGATTAGTCAAGCAAATTATTAACCAATCATCCATAATCATGTTCTTCTAGAATATTTGATGATATTACAAAAATCTACACCTGTCTGTACAGGGTAATAGCAATTTTTTTTTTTAAGAGAGGGGTTGCTGTGTACCTATAAACAAGCCATTTGGAAGGATATAAGGATATGTGCAATGTATTAGTCAATGGTCAATTGTAGACAGTAAAATGACTTGTGATTTTTCATTGTTTCTAATTTTTGTATGAATATGAACACAAGGATATATTGAACAACTAAGATAAAACGGTCAATTTCCCTAAAAGACAAACTCACACAAATGGAAATAGTCTTATAGCTGCAGAAGAAACGGAGTATGTAGTTTTTTAAAAACCTTCCCATAAACAAACTCCAGGTCCAAATGACTTTACTAGTAAATTTGACCAAATGCTTAAGGAAGAAACAATGAGAACTGTATTAGTTAGAGATGCATAGAAAATACCACGGCCTGGGGGCTTAAGCAGCAGTTGTCTTCTCACAACTTCGAAGGCTGGAAGTCCAAGATCAAGGTGTGGGGCTGGTTTCATTTTGAGGTCTTTCTCCTTGGTTTGCGGAAGGCACCCTTTTTGTGGTGTCCTCACGATATTCTTCTTCCTCTGTGCATGCGCATCCCGTAGGTCTCTTTGGGTCTTCAAATTCCTTCTTTTCATAAGTACATCAGTCATGTGCACTGCTTGGCTTTTACTCAGTGGATTAGGGGTCACTCTTATTTTAATATAATCACCCCTTTAAGGCCATATCTCCTACCACAGTCAGATTCTGAGGTACTGGCTCAGGACTTCAACACATGAAGTCTGAGAGCACACAGTTTAGCTCATAGCATCAGTTACACACAAATCCCTCCAGAAATTTTAGGTGTAGCAAGTGCTTCCAACTCACTCTAGTAAGCTGCTGTTACCCAATGCCAGATAGAGACATTACAAGAAATATATCTACAGACTAATAGCCTTCATCAATATAGGTACAAAAATTCTTAACAAAACATTGTCAAACAGAATCTAACAATATGTAAGCTGGAAAATATACCATGACCAAGTTGAGTTTTGGGGGGTTCTGTTTTGTTTTGTTTTGTTGAGACAGGGTCACACTATATAGTTCAGGCTGGCCTTGAGCTCACTACATAGGCTTGAACTTGTGGTGCTCCTCCTGCCTCAGCCTCTCAAGTGCTGGGATTACAGACATGTGCCACCATGCCCAGTCCAAATTGAGTTTTATCCCAGGAATGAAAGGATGATTTTACATTAAAAATCAGTCAATGGAATAACAATATTAACAAACTAAAAAAAGAAAAAAGAATAAGATCACCTCAATAAATGCAACAAAACAAAACCAAGCAACAAACGCCGTTTGAGGAAATCCAGCATTCATTTCTGATCAAAAGTTGTCCACAAACAGAAGGGAACTTCTTTCATTTGAAAGACAGCATCTATAGTAAAATGACAGCTATCTTCATGCTTGATAGCGAAAAACTGAAAGCTTTCTCTCCAAGATTTGGAAGAAGACAATGGTATCTATCTCCTCTACTTCTATCTAACATTTTTATTTGTGGTTTTAGTTAGTGCAATAGGTAAGAAAAGAAGTAAGGCATTTAAAAAAGGCATTCAGATTGGAACGTAAGAGATTCAGGTTGGAAGAAGTAAGAGTGTCTCTATTAACACAAACGTAATAGTCCATGTAAAAAATCCTATAGGCTCTTTTTGCTCTCTCACCGGTGCTGTGAGGGGTTGGTATGTTCTGGGAAGGCCTTGTCTCAACTGGCTCTTCCCTATCACATCAGTGTCCCCGCCTGGCTGGAACTGACATCTGGTGACATAAAGGAGCAAATTTACAAAACTGCCATTAAGGTCCTGACTCCTTCACAAATCAGTGTGACCCTGAGGAACTCAGATGGTATTGTACAAGTGTGTTTTGGGACGGGTAACAAAAGCTTGAGAATGTCTAAGTCCAAAGTACTTGCTCCTGACCTTCCTGAGGATCTTCATTATTCAACTCAGATAGCAGTTGTTGTTTACAAGCACCTTGAGAGGAATAAGACGGAAAAGGATGATACATGCTAGCTGGTTCTGATAACCAAATCTATTGACTGACTCAATAATATGAGACCAAGTGAGTCCTCCCCCACAATTGGGACTATGAGTCACTCACATCCTCTGCCATGATTGCATAAATTTGTCTATGCACTCAAGCAACAAAGTCATTGTTCAACTAAAAAAAAAAAAAATCCTGCAGAATCTATTAAAAAGCTACTGGAACTAATGATTTTACCAAAGTTGCAAGATATAAGAGAAAAATACAAAACAGTAACAATTTTACCTCTACCTACTAGCAATGAACAATTGGAAATTGAAATTTTAAAAGTGCATGTATGATAATATGCAAAAATATAAAATATTTTAGGAATAATGTTGATGAAAATATGAAAAATTTGTACACTTAACACTGTACAGCAATGCTGAAAGAAATCAAGGAAGACCCCAATAAATTGAGAGGTATACCATGTTCATGAAATCAGGAGATTCAGAGTTCTTGAGAGGTCAGTACCCTCATTCTTTCTATGGAGTCAAGGCACTCTTCATCACAACCCTAATAGACTTTTCTTGCAAAAATAGACAAGCCGATCTTACAATTCATATGGAAATTAAAAAGATCTAGAATAGCCAAGTTAACTCTAAAAATAAAAATAAAGTTGCAGGACTTTTTTTTTTTTGCTACCTGATTTCAAGAACCGTAAAGTTACCGCACTCAAGACAGTATGGAATTGACATAAAGAGACAATTATGTCCACAGAACAGAATAGACAGTCCAGAACTAGACCACAAACGTATGGGGATTTTATTTTTGATGAAGATGCAAAAGCAAGTCCTTAGAGGGAGACAAATGTTTTCATCAATAGTGCCAGACCGATTAGCTATCGTTATGAAAGAAGAGAGGCAGGAAGAGGGGAGGGAATGAAAAGAAAGTGAAAAAATGATGATTTCAATCCATACATCTCACTATAAACCAAATTTAAGCAGAATGAGTCACAGTTCAACAAGGGTGTGAAGACAAACAGGAAAAAATGGTCTTTTTAACAAAGTGCATGAGATAGCTGGATATTCAAATGCAAAAGAATGAAGTTGAAATCCTTCCTTATACCTTTCAGACATAGAAGTTAACTCAAAATTGACCAGAGACATAAAGGCAAACTATAAAACTCTTAGAAGAAAATGGCAGTAAATCTTGTGATGTTTTATTAGGCAATGATTTCCTAGAGAGTGTACCAAAAACACAAGTGACTAAAAAAATAATAATTTGAACTTCATCAAAATTAAAAACTTTTATGTTATAAACTGTACCTTCAAGAAAACAAAAAGTTAACCCACAGAATAGGAGAAAATCATGTATCTGATAAGAAATGTGTATCCAGAATACATAAAGAACTTTACAACTCCATAGTAAAAAGATAACAACTTCATTTTAAAATGGCAAAGGATTTGAATTGACATTTCTCCAAAGAAGGTAAACCAATGACCATTAAGCACATGAAATGATACTCAACAACATTAGTCATCAGGGAAACACGAATCAAAACCACAGTGTAATACCACATCACACCCACTAGGACAACTATGACAAAAAAGATAAATAACAAGTGTTGGTGAGAATGTAAGGGAATTGGAACCTTTACTCATACTGCTGGGAGTGTAGGATGGCACAGATGCTTTGGAAAATGGTCTGGCAGTTCTTCAAACTCAATACTTTGGAGTTCCCATGTGAATTGGCAATCTTAGTCCTGGGCATACTCCCAAGAGAAATGATAAAATATATCCATGAAGAAATTCGTACATGAATGTTCATAGCAGCGTTACTCATTATAACCCTAAAGTGGGAAAACCAAACATCCATCAGTTGGTAAATGGACATATAAAATGTGGACTAGCTATACAATGGGATATTACTCAACTGTTAAAAGGAATACAGTGTATGCTATAATATGGATGAAACATTATGTCACAGGAAAGAAGCCAGCCACCAAAGGCCATATACTGTATGATTCCATTTACATGAAATTTCTGGAATAGGCAAATCTGTAAGAGACAGGAAGATTACTGGTTGCCTAGGGCTGAGGGGAGGGAGTGTGTGGTGGTGAGGATTAGGAAGCGACTGCTAATATGTAGGCAGTTTCTCTCTGTCTGTCTCTGTCTGTCTGTCTATCTTTCTTTCTCTCATACTAGGGACTGAATCCAGGGCCTCACTCATGCTAGGCAAACACTACTACTGGGCCACTTGGGCTTATTTCCAGCTCTTTAAAAATTTTGAGATAGGATCTCCCTAAGTTGCCCAGTGTGGCCTGAAACTGAGCCAAAGACCACTATACAGTAAGAAGACCAGCTTCTAGGCCCTCAACTTGCTGGTCATTAAAAACATGATTTGTGTTTTCTTCTGAGACAGTCAGAAACCTGAGAGCTGCTTTTGCTAAAACAAAAACGAAGAACAAAAACATGAACACTGACACTTCACTCAACAGTACCTATACCTCATAGGCAACTAAAAGCAGAACAAAGCTTGACTTTCGTTTTGTGTTTTTCTCCTTTATTACCTTAAAATTTGGGGTCTGATCGGCTGTGCTTATAGGCATGTTAATCAGTTAGGAAATGTCTAAAAGTTGGCTACACAAGGTTGATTAGCCCTAATTTTCCCTAATCTATCTCAGAAGGCTCCCCTCCCCCCTTCAAGACTTACAGGGACATTCAAGTACCAGGATATCCAGAAATCTCGTCATTGTCCTAAACCTGGGGTCACCTTAGATTCCAGCAGAGTCTCTCCAAAACAGAGACTAACCCAAGTGGAAACCATCTTCTGATGGAGACGTGCTGCCTTAAGCAAAGAGGGTTTCTCCAGAGGCATCTTGCCAGATCTTGCCAGACCAGAGTCAAAATGGTCATCCATTGACCCCTTGCCCACCTCAGCCCCTTTATGAAGACTGGCTTGGTTCCTTGTTAGTAGACCGGTCTGGTCCTCTCCATTGGGGCTTGCCCCCTCCGGGCCTCAAGCCGAATCCACTTTTCCCTTGTCTGTAACTCTTGAGTTATAAATCTGCCCATACCACTCACTGACTTGTCTTCGGCGACAGGAATCAAGGACTTGCCTGGGCCAAGTTGGAGTCCTCTCTTCTTTAAAAGGACTTCCTCCGGCATTTCTGGCTATAGAACTTGCCATCTTCCTGCCTCAGCCTGGTAGGGTTTCTTTTTGGGGGTATCAACAATGTTCAGATATTAGAACATTAGGTGATGGTTACCCAACAGTGAATATACGAAAAGTGAATTACACACTTGAATGAGTGGTTTGACTTATATGTTCACTCAAAATGCCGTTTTACATGGATCATATTTTTTAACTTTTTATAAAAAGGAAGGAATTTTTGAGACCTCTTACAACCTAGAAAGACCTTAAGGACATTGTGCTTCTGATGAAATAAGTGGAAACAGTTAATGACAAAGAGACAAACACTGTATGATCTCACTTACAGCAAGTATCTAGAGTAGTCAAATTCATGGGAGCAAAAAATAGAACTGTGGTTTTCAGGGACTCGAGAAGAGGCACAGGAACTTGTTTACTGGGCTCAGAGTTTCAGTTTTGCAAGATGAAAAGAGTTCTGTGAGCAGAGGAGTCTCAAAATAATTATGCAGAGTGAAACTAGGCAAAAACATGTAAATATTGTGTTATTCCACCTACATAAAATTCTAGGAAACGCAAACTGATCTATCATGACAGAAAGCAAATGAACAGTTTGCTGGGCGCCAAGTCAGGAGCAAGGAAACATTTGGGGGCGGTGGATAATTTCATTATCTTTATAGGGATGACCAGTTCACTGATATATATACAATTGTCAAAAATTAATCAAAATTGTACATTTCAAATATAATAGTCTCTTAGTATCTGAAGAGAGGGTGTTCCAAGACATCTACCTGGGACACCAAACTCGGGATGCTCAATTCCCCTCTGTAGAATGGCATAGAAATTGTACATCTTTCCCTGGGATTTCTTGGAAGTGTGTTCTTTGTGTCCCAGAAGCTGAGAGTCGAACATCCCCAGGAGCTTCCTCTGTACGAGGTGCATTGCCCAGCACTGTACGTGCTCCATATCCTGGAATTTTTATAACAACCCCACCAGCTGGATATTAACCAATTTCTTCCACCCCACTTAGCGGAGGGAAGATGGGGTTGGTGTCAGTCAGCCTGAACCTGAACCTCTGCTGATGCCAAGCTTGGCTGCCTCCCAGTCTGATACAGCCTTAGAAAGGCAGGAGGAGACTGGGCCAAGCCTGAAAACAAGCAAGAACTGTCTAGCAGTGACCGTATCTGGAAGCTCCCAGTCATGGGGAAATCAAGTGATTTTGCAAGACCCTTCTTGGGTCACCCTGAATGAACTGAGAGGCCACAGTGGAAATTCCCCTGGCCAGTGGCCGACTGTCAGTTAGAAACAAGGATCTCTGTGCCTGGACTGCAGGGGTGGTCAGCTTGCCCAGCCCCTTCCACCAGTCAGTACTCTGGGCTTTCATCTGGAAGGAGGAGTCACCAGGTACTGTGAATTCACTGACCACCCACTGGGTGCCATCATTAGGCCCATAACCGAGACCACAAGCCTGCAGGGTCCCAGGGGTCTATTTCTCCAATGGGAAAACCAACAGTCTGAGAGATGAAGCCATGTGACCAAGGTGATGCCATTACCATGCTGGAATTCGAAGCCAGAATTGTGTTGTGTCGAGCAGCAGCTTTATTTCTGCTTCACGGCCTCACTCGTTCACAGTCTAAGCCGTCCTGTCATCCAGAAGGCTCTCTGAAGGGCTTCCGGCTGAGGTTTGAGCCTACTGTTTTTTAATTAACATCATCAACATTATTGTTATTCGGTTGTGTTTAAGTTCAACATGTATACCGGGATGCGCACAGGCCAGAAGCAAACAGCTGGATGCTTTCGCACAGCATGAACACAGCTGTGTGACCATGAGACAGAACAGCGGCTGAGCCTCCGGAGGGCCTCTAGCGACCCCTTGCAGGTGCCATGCACATCCGGGTAACCGCTGTTCTCATCCGCGCAAGCGCAAATTAGCAGGACTGTTTTGGAACATCCTCATGTAGGAGTCTCTCTTATAGTCGTCCTCTTTCACATCCTTCTACTTGTGAAACTCATCCTTCCTTCTCTTCTGCAGAATGTGTCCAGGATCTTTGTTGCCAGCTTTGTCTAGGTGGGGAGGATGGGAAGCAGATCTCATCTGTGATGTGGGAATTAGGGCAGTGCCCACTTACTTCACACGTGTGTGAAGCATGTAGAACCTTTGCCTCACACACAGCAAAGGTGCTAACCTCAACTCTGCCACATATGTGCTGTGCAACTCTGCTCAAGTTTGTAACCTCTCTGAGTCTCGGTTTACTCATCTGTAAAATGGGAATAGCAGTCTCTCCTTCCTGGTGTGGTTGTGAAAATTAAATAACACCCAGTGCCTGGCACATGGGAAGGCCCAGACAGTGGTAACTATTATGAATAGAATTCTCTCCCCAGCATCTAAGTTTCCTCCTCCTCCCTCCCATCACCCCCCTCCCCAACCTGGAAAGATGCTGGATTGAAGCCTAACAGTATTGGCAAGGGGCTTTCCAGCAGTGAGCAGGAGAGTAAAAACACAGACTCGCTGACGAGTCTCAAGAAATACCCAAGCTAAGAGGCACTCAGATACTGCAGCTGGAGCAAAAGGCTGGGGGTGGGTGGATAGGGGGTGGGCATGGGCAATCTGCTAAATCCACACTGATTTCTGCAGAATGCAAAAGGCTTGGAACCTTCTGACCTAGCAATTTCACTTCTGGGAATCTATTCTCTAAAGGAGCCAGCAAATAATAGAAAAAGACCCAGACGTGGCCTGGATGATAGAATTAGTAGATAAAGATGTTGACAGACATAACGATATCCTGCATGTTTAGGAAG
>PVJO010010360.1:0-64720 GCA_004026905.1 Hystrix cristata
CTGAGGTTCTCTTCTGAAAGGATGATCTACAGACCCTACACATACAAATAAGCCTGCGTCACAATCCATGCTGACTTAAGTCAAAGCCAGCAGCTCATCTTCAGAGCTAGAGCAGGACGACACGAGTTTTGCAAAGTATAGATCCAAGTAAGCAGGTGAATCCTGACACTCCAGAAGACTCAAGTTATATTAGCAATCACAGTAAAAAAGAGAAAGTTGATTATTTCTACATATTTTACAGGAAAAAGGTGAAAAACGAATGAATTCCTCAATATTAGGAGTTTGAAATTCTAGGGAATTTATTAAGCATATGTCTGATTCAGTTCAAATGGTGGTATAATAAATGTCTGGATATCTGTGTACTTTGCAATGCTGTCAACAAATGGAAAGATGCACATTTAAAAATTGTGTGTGAACTGCAAAGCTCAGTAAACATAGAAAAAAACATAGCCAGTGATGTAGGTCAGGGGTAGAGCACTTGACTACCATGCACAAGGCTGTGGGTTCAATTCTGCGTGATGCTGCACACCTGTAATCCCAGTACTCAGGAAGCTGAGACATTAGGATTAACTGAGACCAAGAGTGTAAGAAGAGCCTGAGCAACATAGCAAGAAACCTTTTTTTTTTTTTTCCCAAGAAACCATTTCAAACAACAACAAAAAAAGGAAAAACCCTACAATATAAAACTTGAAGACAGAGGCTGGGGGTTTAGCTCAGTGGTTAGAGTACTTGCCTAGCAAGCACAAGGCCCTGAGTTCAATCCCTGGCACCAAAAAAGAACTTGAAGATATAAATTAAAAATCTTGTTACTGATAAAAATGTTCTAAGATTGACTATAGTTGATTATTGCAGAACTGTGAAAATACTAAAAGCAGTGAAGTAACCACTTTAAATGAGTAAACTGCAGATGACTTACATTTTAATAGAGCTGTTAAACACTTCACTATTGCATATCTATTAATAATGCAGTAGTGTAGAATGTAACTACTGTATGCAATAAATAGCAGATAGTTATTGAGGAAAGAAAATAAGATTCTCTTCAACATATATCATAGCGTGCAGGAAAATTAAGATGTGGGCTCTCTCGGGCTGTGTGTCCCTTCAGCTAAGGAATAAGCAGGCACTGTGGACAGAGAGGGAGTGAGCAGTCACTGCTTGTGTGCAGGGGCCTTAGGTCAGAAAAGGTCTGAACCAAGTCATGTTTCCAGTACTGGGACTGTTCCTGAAGACTGTGAGTAAAGCATGGGGCTCATGGAGGAAAAACACTCTTGTTCAAAGGGCGACTGGCTTTTTCCTTAAACCGTATCCCTTCTGAAAATGATCCACTTCCCCTACCCTAGAGCTGTGTACTGTCTGTGGGCCAGCACAGCACAGTGACCCACGTGGCAGGGGCAGCACGATGCTGCACCACTGCTCACAGTTGTCCTCAGACCGTGCTGTACTGTTTTCTCCCAGGTTTTATTCCGAAAAGTAAAACCTACTGAGACACACAAAGAAGAGTGAAACAAGCACTCACGCCTCTGATACATTTTACCAGGAGTCTCCCGAGATCCACACTCCCTCCATGTGAGCTGTGCATGACAAACTCACACACTGTTCTCTCTGCAGAACCTTTTGAAAGTAAGCTGCAGAAGTTATGTGACAAATGCTCCTAATGTTTCAACACGGATTGCCAAAGGGCATCAGCCTTCAAAGTCACTGCCTCAGAATCACACTGCAGAAGTGTAACTGACAGACTATCTATCACCTGAGATACAATTACTCCAATGCCCTCTCAAAGTATTTTGTAACTTTTTCTTTGCTAAACTGGAGAGCCAAAGCAATAATCAAACATCACACTAAGTTGTCATGTGTCAATGTTTAAGAACTTGGGCAATCAAGACAGCATAAAATCACTGGTTGGGGTTCCTTAAATCATACCTTAAAAAAAAAAAATCAAGAAAACTTACCATTATGTTTTTTTATGTATTATTAGCCTTTTTACAATTATGGCAAGATTTTTTTCAAAGATTTTTTTTTAGATAGGGACTATGCAGTCCAGATTAATGGCAAACTCAGTAAGTAGCCCATGTTGATTATCTGGACTTTATAACAAAACCACCATATGAATTTTAGCAAAGCTGCTCATTTTAATGATGAACTGGTATGTACTTCACAGAGGGATTTAGTTTTCTGGTTCTGAGTTATTTTATGATACCAGATTTTATACATATTCCAACACAATCCTAAATTAACCGCAAAGCTTAAGGATCCAAGAGAACGACCCCTTTTTAAAATTAAGATACCACACATATGATAATTTGTTTTTTTTCTTTTTGGATGAGCAGCTTAGATTGACAAAATATACTAGATTCCCTTTTAAATGACCAAATTGAGACTATATAACCATAAGAAACTAAAATATGCATTATATCCTTACTCACCAGTGGAAGGTTCTTTCCAGGAACATTGGGGAAGTCGTGGTGTTCATTGTGATAACCCACATTGAAGGTCAGTAAATTCAGAGGCCCGTAATATGAGTAAGTTTCATGTCCCTTTAAGAACATGTAATGTTCAGCTATAAAATGTCCAGAAATTGGGTGTAAACCCAGACCAAGAAGGGATGCTGCCAGCATGTAAACCAAAGATTTAATTCCTAAAACATAGTAAACTAGAATGTCAAAAGTGATCTGGACCACAGTATTGATAATTTCTAGATGAGAAACTGGTTTGGGATTGATGAACAGAGGTCGAAAAGCATAAAAAAGAGGCTGAAGAATAACCCACATAAACTTTCTGAAAGTGGTACAGAAGAACCAGCCCTCAAAATCAGTAGGAATATCCACATCGATGCCATCCGCTCCAAGGTATCTATGATGATCCATGTGATACCTCTTAAAGGAAATTGAATATGGAATCCCAATGGGAAGATTAGCAACCATTCCAAACCAGCGATTCCACAGCGTCTTCTGATGGCCAAAGGCAAAGTTGTGGGAAATCTCATGAATAGCCAGAGTCATCGAGTGGTTAATGCAGCTGCCAAAGGCATAGGCCCAAAATATGAGCCATTTCCAGTCCAAGTCTTTCACTAAGTAAAATGCAACCAGCTGGATAAGAACCATCATCATGATAATCCATATCAAGTTGGGATCAGGCTTCATCAAGGATTTTATCTCTGGATACTTTGCTGTAAGAAAAACAAACAAAATCATGCATAGAGAAAACCACAAAATAGTCCAGGTCCTCTCAAAGTAACAAATTAACTAGGTTTTTCTTCTCCAAATCGCAACATTCTATTAAAGACTTTATCAAATATTTATCTATTATAGTAACGAACATACTGTTAGTAAAGTTATATTATTACAGTAACTATTTGAGAATTCATGCCAGAAAAAGTCGGCTCAAAATCTAGACTGTCGCCTCGGGATTTAGCTGAATGGTTAGAGCACTTGTCTAGCAAGCCCAAGGGTCTGAGCCCCGGCACCAAAAAAACAAAAAACTATACTGTCCACATATTTTGTACTAAAGTATATTATATATTTAGACAGAATTCCAGCATCTTTAACTTACATAAAACATAATTAAATCTGATAAAAGATAGAGCAAAATATATATTTTTTTAGGTAGTCTAAAATCATGAAACATATTTTCATAGTTCTCTCAAACCAACTTATTCCAAGTAATCTTGTACTGAATTTTGACAAGGTTGTACTTGTATATAAAAAAATTAATAGTACAGAAGCCGAGAATGATGGTGCACGCCTGTAATCCCAGCACTCGGGAGGCTGAGGCAGGAGGACTGCTGCAAGTTTAAGCCAGCCTGGGCTACATAGTGAGTTCAAAGCCAGCCCAGACTACATTAGCTAGACCCTGTCTCAAAAAACCCCAAAAACAAACAAAAAAATCAACAGTACAATGGTGTTAACATAAGGAAATGGGAATTACTGGAACAACTGGTTACCAACATGCAAAAGAATGGATGCCTTCATTATATCACACACAAAAATCTACTGAAATGAATCATAGTTCTAACCATAAAACTCAAAAGAAAAAGCTGGGCATGGAAGCTGAAGACCATAATCCCAGCACTAGGGAGGCTGAGGCAGGAGGATTGTCTGAAGCTAGGAAATGAGACCCTGCCCAGAATGGGGCAGGGACTTAAAAGAGAACATTGAAATAAATCTGTGATTTTTTTTCCATACTATACCAAAAGCACAAGCGATAAAAGAAACAACAGATAAATTGGACTGCATCAAATCCTTTTACCGCTACAAATTATACCATCAAAAAAGTGAAAACAGTCTATGGAATAAGAAATTATATTTACAAATGATCTATCTCAAGAGGGGTCTGTAACCAGAATATAGAATATATAAAGCACTCTTAAAACACTTACAATTAATAATCCAGTTGAACAATGGGCAAAGAGTCTGAACAGATAGGGCCAATAAGCACATCGATACTTAAAATCTTCACTACTTCATATAACTAGAAAGCATAGGTACAACTTCATCTCCACTACAATGGCTGTAATAATAAAAACACATAATACCAGGCTGTGGAGAAACTGGAACTTTTACACACTGCTGGTGGGAATGTAACGTGGTGGACTGCTTTGGAAAAGTCTGGCAGTTCCTCAAAATGTTATACACCAAATTACTATCAACTCAGCAATTCTACTCCTACTATCCACAAGAAATGAAAACATACGTCCATCAATATCTTACAAATCAATATTTATGGTGGCATTATTCAAAATACAAAAAAGGAGAACTAGCCCAAGTATCAACTAAGTAACTGTGGGATATCCATACAGAGAAATGAAGCACTGGCACATGCTATGACTTGACCCTTAAAAGTATTAAGTGAAAGAGGCCATCACCAAAGACCCAAGTATTATGATTTCATTTCTATGAAATGTCCTGAACAGGCAGATTTATAGAGACAGAAAGTAGATTAGTGGTTGCCTAGGAATGGGGATAGGGATTAGGCGACTTTGGGACTGCTAATGGGTTCAAGGATTCTTTCTAGGACAATGAAATAGTCTAAAATTAGGTGGCAGTAACAATTTCACTACTCTGAACATACTGAAAAGTACAACTATACACTTTAAATGGGTGAATTTTTTTTTGTGTGTGTGTGTGTGCCAGGGATCAAACACAGGGCCTTGTGCTTGCTAGGCAAATGCCCAGCCCTAAATGGGTGAATTTTATAATGTGTGATTTATATTTCAATAAGGCTGTTAAAAAGTTTCTTTGTAAAAGTGTAACAGGAAGAAATCCTTATTTATTCTTATTTGATTCACTAATAATGGTCCTGTCCCTAGGCCTCTCAAACAGATGCCTTTTTTTCCCTTGATGGCACTGGGATTTAAATCCAAGGCTTCTAACATGCTAGGCAAGTGCTCTACCAGGAGGTACTGCCCCAGTACAATGTCTTTGCAATGGGATTTTGGGGAGGTGTGGAGCAGGTACTGGAGATTCAGCCCAGGGCCTTCCTACTGAGCTACATCCCCAGACCCCCTTTTAAAAAGTGTTTTATTTTGAGACAAAGTCTGGCCAAGTTGCCTAGGCTAGGCTTAAACTTCTGATCCTCTTGCTTCAGCCTCCTGCAGTGGTATTACAGGTATGTGCCACCACACCTGGCTCCTTTAGTTTTTGTGTTTTGTTTAAGACAGGGTCTCACTATGTAGTTCAGGTCGGCCTTAAACTCACTATGTGGCCTAGGCTGGCCTGGAACTCCCAGCAAACATCCTGCCTCAGCCACCCAAGTGCTGGGATGAGAGACATGTGCCACCACACCCAGCCTGGCTCCTTTTAAATGGCATTTTAACATGAACTATAATTTTTCCGCAGTGTTGGTAATTGAACTCAAGGCATTTCACATGTTACACAGCATTCTACCACTAAGCACCTCCCTCTCTTGACTTCAAATGTAAACTACTGTATATAGAGTTGATTGTAAAACAGCAGATTTTATCATCCTTCTTCCCCCAAAAAATTTGGCAGAAACTTCAGTAATATAGTATCTGTTATCGGGGCTGGGGATTTAGCTCAGTGGTTAGAGTGCTTGCTTAGCAGGCGCAAGGCCCTGAGTTTGATCCCCAGCACCAAAAAAAAAAAAAAGAAATACAGTATCTGTTATCATTTAAACATAATTTAAACTAATCTCTAGGTTCTTACTTTTGCTAAAGTTATTCCACCCTCAACTCCTGAAATGGAATACTGAACTGTATTTATCCCTACGTGAAAATGTTATATTTTCATTAAGAAATATGTAGTTCTTCTAGCTTTCCAAGTGATATGGTTCAGTGATGTTTGCATTAAGCTTGGATTAGTACCTTTCTGCTTCCTTGATTTTTCTATTAAAGTGCCAGCTAAACTCGTGTTTGGGAGTTCATTTTACAAAGCTGACACCAGATTACTCTAAAGCAATATATAAATAAAGTATAAACAAAATATGTTCTCCTGTCGAGTATGTCCAAGTGGATGTGCAGAACATGGGGAGCAGCGCAAGAGAGGGAGAGCACACACACAGCCTGGTGCAGCGGTGGATGCCCGAACTCCCAGATACTCTGCGGGATAAGAGGACTCCAAGTTCCAGCCCAGCAATTTAAGGACATCCTGTCTCAAAATAGAAAATAAAAGTGTTGGGGATGTAGCTCAGTGTAAAGTATTCCTGGGTTTAATCCCAAGAATAAAATAATAATCTGGGAGTTGGGGATTTAGCTCAGTGGTAGAGTGCTTGCCTAGCAAGTGCAAGGCCCTGAGTTCGATCCCCAGCATCAATCGATCGATCAATAAATCATCTATTCCAGGGAGTGTTGCTCAGTGGTAGAGCTCTTTACTAGCTGCAGAGGCCTGAGTTTGATCCCCAGGAAGACAACCCATTTCAATGTGCTCTATTAACTCCTGTTTGTGAAAACATTAACTTTCTAATTTCAGATACTTCTGCAAAAATCAGGGCTTCCGTTTTTCTTTCACTGGGCAAACAGATGCAGACAGGAAAAACGAGGAAAATGGTATGTGAGGCAGAATTCCTCATATTCAATGCTCCAAATACTGGTTTCCTTGATTTTGAAAGATACTCTATATTATAAGGTAAAAGCACATTCTGGGAGGCTGAAGCAGGGGGTCCAAAAGTTCAAACTCAGCCTGGGAACTTGGCTAGACCCTGTCTCAAAAAAAAGGAGCAATTCACTTTCGAATTCCTCCTACTCGACCGAATAGCTGTCATTTCTCCTTTCCCCCTGGGTTGTGGCTCAGCGCGTTCAATCCCCGGTACCACCAAAAAATAAAAAAATTGTAAAAAGCGGGCTCACAATCCTGGGTGGCAATCTACCTTCTCATGAAGTCATCCGTTCTCACCTCAGCTTTTGAAAAGCCGCCCTGGCAGTCCCGGGTGGAGGTGTCTGGGCCACAGCCCAACCCCACCCGCAGTCCCGCAAGGCGGCGGGGCCGGCCAAGCCCCTGCACCCCCGCACGGATGCCCGGGCCGCGGGGCTGCAGACGTCCGCGCCTGCGCCGCCCGGTCCTCCCGGGCTGGGCCCGCCGAGACCCTGGGTCCCCTATCCGAGGGCCTGGGCGGCGCCCACCCCGAGCCCAGCCCGCCGGGCCCGCCCCGTCCTCCCCGGCGTCCGCGCGCGGCCGTAACGGGCCGGCAGGCCGCGCAGGCCGCGCAGGCCGCGCTCCACATAACGGGCGCGCCTCACCCAGGATCTCCCGGCGCCGCGTGGCGTGCGGCTCGTCGGTGTAGACCCACTCGAAGTCCTCCCGCGACACGCGGCTCCCCATGGCGGCGATCGGGCCTCTGCACACAGCTGCAGACTCTCCGGCTGGAATACGCGGGTGACGCGCGCGGCAGCACAGGGCACGCGGGCGGGGCGGGGCGGAGGGCCGCCCGTCACGGAGGGCCACGCCCCGAGCCGTAGCCACGCCCCGAGCCGCGGCCAAACCGGTCGACGCTCTACGCGGACTGCGACTGCGCGCCCCGCTCGCCTCCGGGGTCTTCAGACCGCGCGCCCCGCCCCCCGCCCCAAGCCCCTCGCGGGCCGCGGCTGCGCACTGCCGTTGCCCGGCCTGAGCCCCCCGCGCCGCCGGCGGGTTAGCTAGTCCACGGGCACGAGTGCCTGCCCCGCGTCGGGGGCAAGTTCCTCAGGTCAACCAAAACCTCCCAAGAAAGGCACGCTGGTTCCTGACGGGGAAATGTGGTGAGATTTGGTCTGTGGTAACCATCTCTCCGGAGAGAGGCTTGCGCAACCTCGCGTCTGAGTCACGGAGGGCCTCGCCCACACCCCTTCCGAGATGACGGGGCGCCCACTTGCAAGCTAGTGGCCACTTCTGCATCGGAAGAGAAAGAAACGGGCCTGAGGGCAGCTCGGCAGGAGAGCCCAGCCTACCCCGGAGCAAGGCCCGGTTCCAGCCCCAGCACCAAAAACAATAAAAAATGACGGAAAGACATTTTTACTAGGATTACAGAGACAGCCAGACACACACCCCGGTCAGTCCCGGGATCACATGCCGGTGTGCAGAGCTAGGTGGATGGAGGACGCCTGCCGGGGGAGCCCTGCCCTACAACTCAGTAAAGGGAAAGCTATAGATTAACGGCCTGAGAAGACAAATCAACCAACTGGATGGAATGTGTCGGCCTTATTTAGATTCTGGTTCAGATAAAGTTTTTAAAAATTAATAGATCACTTAATTCAGATATCAACTGGGTAGGTGAAAGTGTTAAGAAATTATGGTATTATGATTATAGTTTCTTAAATGAGTGCTTACCTTTTAGATTCATACCAGAAAAAAACTAAAACAATTTAAAAGCTGGGCAAGGTGGCGCACTCCTGTAATCCCAGCACTCATGAGGTTGAGGCAAGGGGATTGGCTTGAGTTCCAGGCCAGCCTGGGCTACACAGTGAGAGCTCATCTCAAAAAAAGCCAAAAAACCCCCAAAACAAATCAAAAAATAAATGTTTAAAACACATCCAGGAAATGGTCACATTGTGGTAGAGTAAATAAGGGTTAGGAAGGGTTCCCCCCCATTAAATCCTATCTGAAGTGAAAAGAATGTGGATTGTGAAAAAGTGGATTTTGACATTCTAAGAAAAGAAAAGGGGGCTGGGGATTTAGCTCAGTGGTTACAGTGTTTGCCTGGCAAGCACAAGGTCCCGAGTTCGATCCCCGGCACCAAAAAAAAAAGAAAAGAAAAGAAAAGATCTGAGCTGTAAAATTGTTAGAGATTGAAATCTAATTACATCTAGGCATGATGTTCGTTTTGGGACAGGATCACGCTATGGAGGTCAGGCTGACCTTGAACTTGCAGTGATCTTCCTTCCTCAGCTTCAAGTGCTGGGATCATAGGTATGTGCTACCAGATCCCACTGGGCATGCTTCTTTTTTTTGGTGGGGGGAGGTGCTGGGAATTGAACTCAGGGCCTTGCGGTTGCTACGCAAGCGCTCCACCACTTGAGCCAATCCCCAGCCCCAGGCATGCTTCTTTAGTTTGGAATTTTTTTTTAAAGTTCTTTTTTTTATATATATATGTAACATAAAATAAAGAGTAGTATGAATAATTCTATAGTGACTGAGATAATAGTTCAGCCATATTTTTGGTGACCTAATTTGATACAGTAATAAAATGCATGTAATAAATAGAAGTGATTTATAATTTGGATAGGTAGAGGAGATGAAGCACACATGATTATTATTTGTAATTGCTTTCAAACTGTATGCACTCTATTGTCTTCGTTATAAAGATACTTTCTGGTACAGGCATTCCCTGAGAGAAAGTCCACATCTTTTCTAGCTGGTTTTCTGTAGAGAGATAGACCTATCAGCATGTGCATGTACAACCAAAAACAGTGAACTAAGAAAGTGTAAACAGATAAATACAATACTTTGAAATTTTAGAAGTTCTTAATGTTGTTGGGTGTGGTGGTGAACATCTGTAATCCCAGCACTTAGGAGGCTAAAGTAAGAGGATCACTGTAAATTTGGGGCCAGACTGGACTACACAGTGGGCTCAAGGCCAGCCTGAACTGTGTAGTAAGATCCTGTCTCAAAATACATACACACGGACAAATAAATAATAAAAAGTTCTCAATGTGCTATCTACCTTTCACATCTTTTCGTCACTCTGCCTGGATGATCTGTAATGAGGGAGTCATACCAGTTATTCTGGAAAGACACTATTCCCTTTGCAGCTAAAAGACTTCAAATCTGAATAATCCCTCATATTAGGAAACTCAGATGAGATCAGTTGGACTTTTGAAATCAAGGGGTTTCCTCTCCATTTGTTTAATATTTTCATTGGCAAATCATTACCATTTTTATAATAACTCAAATAACATGTAATAATCATATTGAAAGGTACTAACCCGGGGAAGTTCTTTCAACTTTAATTCATAGAAGAGAAATACAGAAAATATTTTTATTCACTTTAAGCCTTCATCACAAGAATTCACTGTCTTCTATTTCTGAACACTAAGTAATGAACTCCTCCAATTAGGAATTAATTACTAATAAACCTCTTATTTTGAAATGTATTATCTGAATGGAAAATTAAGACATTTAAATTTGCACTTAAGGCATTCACAAGTTTGTGTGTAACTGTTACCTGCTTTTTGGGTGCTGGAGTCTCCTTCTGAAGCTGATTTCTAGGTTCTTTCTGTCCTGATCAAAGAACTGGTCAAGATCAGCACAAACAGTAGCAAAGTTTTATGAAAGATAGAACAAGAAACAGGCTCTGCAGAGCGATTTTGGGCCAAGTGAAAGGAGGAAAAGTGTACCTGATAGTGTGAGAGCAGCCACTATGCAAGAGAGAACACAAGGGCAAAAACTCAATGTGGACGGACCTTCTGGTGTCACCCACCCCTCAGGCTGACATCAGGTCCAGGCCTTCCCACTGCAAACCTGCCGAGTTCTGAGAAGTCCATGAGCAGGGCTTTGGGAACTGCTCTGGGCATGTGTCCTGGGATTTTGTAAGGAAAAGGTCACCCTACTTTCTCAGCTAGCTTTGCCACACCATAATCTCCGTCTCACTACAGTGGACTCGGCGTGGTGGGGGAAACTCCACCTGCCCACCTGTCCTCGCCCCTGAGGGCCCCCCAGATACAGCCCCTTCTGCCCAGGGTCGGGGACACTGTGTGCTCCCTTTCCTGCTGGGTCTTCAGTGCGTGTGGTCTCCAGTCTCCAAGTCCCTCACACGGCAGACCCACAGCTGAGCTCTTGGTGGGCTGGTGGGCAGCTCCACAGGATCCTGTGGATTTAACCTTAGGCCTGTGAGTGTAGACACTCCCCTTAGGGATTGCTAATCGAATGCTTAAGCAGCTGGCTACAAGTGGGCAGACTGTGAAGGCAGGCATTCTGGCCATCAGAGGAAAGTCTGGCCATCGGGCCTCTGCCTGTGTGCCTCTCATTTGACCTGGAATGTAGTATTGGGAAAAAAGCAGACCAAAGGGAGAGATTATATGACAATCTCAAAAGAAGTAGTAAAGGAGTTTGATAAAATTCAGTGTCTATTGGCAATATCTTTGTAGGGTCCAATAGAGTTGAAGTATCAGAATAAAATGAGAGGATTTCACAAGGTTGCAAGAAGGCAAATTAGGGATTTAGCTCAGTGGTTAGAGTACAAGGCCCTGAGTTCAATTCCCAGTACCAAAAAAAAAGGGGGAAAAAAAAAAAAGAAAGATAGCACTTATGAAAACATAAAAATGTATCTTGAAAAAATCTAACATGGAATGTGGAAGAGCTTCAAGATCAAATGTTAACATCTCGGGGAAGGGTGCTGGGGTCTGAACCCAGAGGCCACGACGGGTGAGTAGTGCTCTGCCAGTGAGCTACACCCCAGCCCAATGATACTAATGCCTGATGAAAACACATCACAGATCAAGGAACTAGACCATGTACATAGACTGGAGGACTAGATATGAATACCCTTTCTCCCCACACCCACGGTTTATTTACAAAGCGGGCACAGTTCTACCCAACTTCCAAATGGGTTTTTGATGAACTTGATAAGCTGCTTTAAAGTTTATACGAAAGAGTAAAAGGACGAAGAACCACCAATGCCCACCCAGAGGAGAACAAGGCAAGGGCACTTACCCTGCCAGACGCTGAGAATTCTTAGGTGAGTGCCTTCTCACGTGGACGTGCGCTGGCACCTGGGGTGGGATCAGCAGAGGACGGAGGAAGCCTGAAGTAGGTGGGGAGCTGAGGAGAGAGCCCGGCTTGGCCCTCCCTTGCTTGCTCTGGTGTCGTCCATTAGCCCAGTGACCTGAGGGCTGGGCCCTGTGCAGAGCAGGGCACTGGTGAGGACACGGTGGCAGTGCAAGAACAGGAGAGATGTCCAGCCACCCACTCAGCAGGAACACGGCAGTCACAGCTACAGAAACTTACTTCCCAAGCAGATGAGGGGGCAGCCCTGAGGATCGATTCCTCTGAAATGATAGTAATGGGGAAGGTTTGCAGAGGTCCAGGGACCCCTTCTTAACACCCATGGAAACTGCCCTCAGGCACGCTGCAAAAGAGAAATGCCCAAGGAAATCCAACCCAGGGTGAGAAGAGCTCGTGTGTCAGCATGGCAGTGTGCTCCTCCAGGCAGGGCTGGCCATCAGACCAGGCTCTGTCCCCAGCGTCTCCCAGAGGGCAGGTGGCCACGCTTCTCATCATTCATCTACTCCCATGTGGCAGGACCAAAGCCCAGTGGTCAAGGCCCTGCTTGCCCTCTCTCTACCTCTTTCCACCCTTTTCTGGTTCCTGGACATCGTGAGGGGAACAGCTTTCCTCCCCTCTTCCATTTCTGGCTTGTAGGCAGCCAGCTAGGGGCTGGAACCTCTGAAACTCTGAGCCAGAATAAACCTTTTCTCCTTTAAGTTACGGATATCAGGTAGTATTTTGTCCCAGCAACAGAAACATGACTAAGACATTACTATTATTATTATTACTGTTATTATTATTATTACTGTTATGGTGGTAGTGGTGGTGGTGGTGATGGTGCTGGGGGTTGAGTCCAGGGCCTTGCGTATGCTAGACATGTGGCCAACCCCTGAGCTACATCCCCAGTCCCTAAACTGTCTACCCCCCCCAAAAAAAATAGCCAAAGAAATAGGAAGTGTGACCTATGCACAGAGGTGAAAGGTGACAGAAATTACCGGAGAGGGCCCCAATGTCAGGTTTAACAGAGTCTGCAGAGCAGCCAGTATAAATAAGTTCAAAAGCTGAGGATTTAGCTTAAGTGGTAGAGCACCAGCCTAGCAAGCTCAAGGCCCTGAGTTTGATCCCCAGCACAGTCAATCAATAAATAAATATGTTCAAAAGACCAAGGAAAACATTCGAGAAGTAACAGGAGTGTTGGCAATGTCTCATCAAACAGAGAGCATCCGGAAAGAGATGGGAATCATAAAAAGACACAGAAGGAAAATCTGGAGTTGAAAAGTATGGTTCTCAGTCTGGGCTGGTGTAACAGAATACTGAGGCAGGGGATTAGGGCACAGCAAAGCGGCTGGACAAGTGTGTGCACCCTGTCAGTCACAGAGATCCATGACATGTGCAGAAGCCCTGCTCTGGGACCAATCAGAGAATGCTAGCTTCAGTTCTGGCACAAGAGCAAAGAGGTTTTTGATAGGATGGCCTAGATCTGACAGCGGAGTTGGAGTATGCAGCCGCTGGCCTCATGGCCACTGCCTTCTTTCTCAGGGGCCTGCTCTGCACGCACAGCACAACTCCTTTCCTACTTTAATGGACCTGTACTCACTCTGCAGAGCACTTTTTGTCAGAGGACTTCCTTTTCAGAGCACTTCTTACCTTTAATATCTTTAATAAATGTAGAACCCCACTACTTCATTTCCTGTCTAATTCTTTATCAGGACAACAAGAGCCTGGAAGGGACCTCTGAGAAGGAGCCCACAGTCCCCCAGACCCCACTAACAACACCACACATGAGGTGGCTTGCATAGTAAATCTTGACTTCTCACAATTCTGGAGGCTGGGAAGTCAAAGACCGAGGTGCAGAGAGATGCGGTGTGACGAGGGCCGTGTCCCCACACGCTGGGAGGGAGGCCGGGCAGCTCTTTCACAAGCATGCTAAACGCAAGGAGAAGTGACGAGTCACTAGCGTCCCCACCTTCACACTCATTTCTTCTTACAGAGGTGGGGACAGGGCCTCATACACGCTGGGCCAGCACCTTATCTCTGAGCTACATGCCCTAACTTCTTCAAACTACATTTTAGGCCAAGGAATTATCCTTTGTGCTGGCCATCAAAAACTAGTGAGAAGGAAATAGCTGTGATCAAAATATAAAAATCAGCCAGAGGTACAGGTTACTTGGACTGGGGCAGGGTTAGAGGAACTGCTATTTTTGAATTGTTACAGAGTTTCAGTTTGGGGGGATGGGAAAAGTTGTGGAAATGGATAGTGGGGATAGCTGTACAGCTTTGTGAATACACTTTGTGCCCTCAAATTGTATGGTTAAAATGGCAAGTTTTGTTGGGTATATTTTCACCACAAAAAAAAAAAAAAGAAGAAGAAGAAGAATACCAACTCAGAGAAAAGCAGAACTTCATTAATCTTGTCAACAAATGTGTAACAAGAGTATCTGTTGGAAGAAGGAAAAAAATTTGATGAAAAACATTAATTTTACAGGTCCAAGAGGCTCAGTGAAGTCCAAGTAGGATGAACACAAAACAAAGAGATCCACATCCAGATATAGCACAATAAAATAAAGGGCCAAAGACAAAAGCAAAATCTTAAAAAACCAAGAGAAAAATGACATCGCGGACAGGGAGCCCCGACAGGACCCTGCGCAGAGGCGGGGGCCAAGGAGGGCTGCGGAGTTCTGGCAGCTCGGTCCCGCTGGCCTCGGGAAGGTGGTCGGGGCCCGTGAGGACCAAGTTCGCGCCCTCGAGGCCGATCCCGCGCCCCGTCCTGTGCCAGGGCAGCCCCGCTGGGTGCAGGCTGACCGTCTGGGTCCGCAGCATGGCAGTGGTGGGGTGGTCGGGCTCGGCGCCTCCTCTACCGGGAGGCTGGGACGTCCACTCTGCACCTCCCACAGCCCACAGCAGCTGCCAGCCGGCAGGGCCAGAAACCTACCGTGTGAGCCAAAATAAGCCTTTCCTCTTTTTCTTTCTTCAGTACTGGAGATCAAACTCAGGGGTGCTCCACCACAGAGCTCCATCCCAAGTTCTTTTCTCTCTTTCTTTCTTTCTTTTTTTTTTAAATTTTGAGTCTTGCTAAGTCTTGGTAAGTTAACCATGTTGGCTTAGGGTAATTTATGATCTTCCTGCCTCAGCCTCTTTTATTTAAGAGGCTGGGATTACAGGTGTGCACCACAATGCTCAGCAAATGTTTCCTTGTTTTAAATTGATTTATCTCAGTACAGTAAGGAAAAGCCTATTAACACTCGGCTCCAGATCTTCAACCAGGAGCCTGAGCCAAAGTGAACCTTCTTTCTTTATAAGCTACCTGGTGTGTAGGACTGTGTTATTATCAGCAGAAAACAAACTAATACAGACGGCATGTTCAAAGTACTGAAATAAAAACTTGTCAGTCAAGAATCTCGTATCCAGTAGAACTCTTCTGTTAAAAATAAAGACACTTCCAGATGTTACGGTTGGTCGACTGTGTCGATTTGAGTAAGAGAGGTTCAACTCATTGGGTCAGCAACTCCATACCCTAAAATGTGGAAGACTCACCCCAGGGTGGCTTATCCCCTGGATAGGATAAAGGGGAAATCAAGAAGGATGGATCCACTTCAGTTTCTTCAGAGGAGCCCCAGTCTTTGCTTTGGACATAATCTCCTGGCTTCCAGGGCAGACCCCTGGGCCTCCTGATACAGACTCGCGCAGGGGACTTCGGTGAGCTCCAGGCTTTCGACTGGATCCTTCGGCTCTCTAGTGAGGAGATGGATCTCCGCGCTCCTCCACGTCCCACTCTGTGGGCGGTCCTTGTAAGCCAATCTGTAAATTCTTACATGTTCGTCTATCTTGTATTATATCTGTTTCTCTAGTAAATACTGACTGATACACCAGATAAATTAAAACTGAGAAAACCTATTGCCCAAAGTTCTACGTAATAAATACGTAAAGAAGTTCTTCAGCAGAAAGCAAGTGACTGCAGAACGGCCCTTGAGTTGAGCCCACGTGAGAAGTAAAGAGCGCTGCTGAAGGCCATCGTGCAGCAGAGAGGCAGCAGACAGGCTTATTTCCTCTTCTTTCTTCTCTTAGTTTAAAAATCAGTTGTATGAAACAATCTGCGTGTAGTTTCCTCAGACAGTCCTATTACTGAGGTCATGACTTAGAGAAATGTGAAATATTTAACAATGTGGCCGTGTAATGCTGCATGGGGACAGAGAGAGACAGCAGAGCTGGATAGAGCCCACAGCAACCCTGAAGAGAACCATGAGTGGGGCCATCACAAGCCATGGTAAAAGGACTGCAAAAAGCCAAGCTATGGGGCTGGGGATTTAGCTCAGTGGTTAGAGTGCTGGCCTACCAAGCACAAGACCCTGAGCTCACGCTCTGGCACCAAAAACAAAAAAAAAGGAAAGTATGTGCTCTGACCATAATGGAATGAAATCTAAAAAAAAAAAAAAAAAAAAGACAAAGATGTAGTTGGAAATTTACAAATATGTGGAAAGAAAATGCGGTCCTATATAACCAATGGGTCAAAGAAGAAAGCACAAGGGAAATTAAAAAATATTTTGAGATGAGTGAAAATGAATAATACAATGCTAACACTTACCGGGTGCAGCAAAATCAGCCCTCAGAGAGTCACTGATAACTATAGGTGTGTGTGTGTGTAGATCTCAAATCAGTAACCTAACCTACCTTAAAATACTGGAAAAGCAAAAGAAAATTAAAGCAGAAAGAAGAAAATAAAAAGATTAAAAGGGAAAACAATAAAACAGAGAACAATGATTCCAGAAAATAAATTTTTAAAAAAAGTTTCTTGTAAAGATCAATAAAATTGGCACACAGATTGAAAAAGAAAGAACATCAAAGTTAGTAATATTGGAAAAACAGAGGGCTATGACTACCAGCTTCGAAGAGATAAGAAGGATCTAAAGGCAATACTGTGACAATTCTGTGTCAGGATACTGGATGCCCACATTCATCGGACAAACACAAGCTACCAGGAAGAACCATCGGGCCTGGCATGTGCAACAGGCCTCGTGCCCATGACTAAACAAACTTGGAAAGGCCAGCACAGCACACTGGAGAGGGCACAAACTCCTGATGAAACAAGGGAGGAGGTCACACCGTTCAATCCAGGGCAGAAGGGTAAGGGGGTTAGGACGGCTGCGGACTGACTGTGCTTAGCCCTGTTTTAACCTTTTAGTTGAGCGCTATTGACCTTGAAGGGCTGATTTCCTTGGTATGCAGTATTTGTTTTCTTTTGGTTCTTTAAATTGTAAATACATATTTTCATATACTACTTTTTATACTACATTCCACAATGGAATATAAAATTAGAATAAGAAGGGGCTAATGGGATCGACACATTAAAATACATTAAAATTATGTACCAGTTTCCTAAAATAAACACCATCATGTACTATTTTTTTTTTTTTTTTGGTACCGGGAATCGAACTCAGGGCCTCATGCTCGCAAGGCAAACACTCTAACCACTGAGCTAAATCCCCAGCCCACCATCATGTACTATTAACATGCACTAATGAAACATAAATTTAAAAAAATAGTATACGAGAAACTGCCGTTATTTGTGGTGCATTTCACAGTCGTTTTAATGAGCGGCGCATTTTAACTGCACGCTGTAAATATCCGCATTACCGGCGGCCGGGGCGCCGAGGTCCCTGCTGACCGCGCTGCAGGCTGCAGGGACCGCAGCGCCTCGAAGGCGCAACAGGATGTTCCGCGTTTCCTGGGCAGATACGCAAGAAGGAGGCAGGAAGTGGAGAGGAAAACCACAGATTGCTCACCTTGGCTGCTGACAGCGTCTCCCAGAATGAAACCTCCGCCCGGAGGGGAGCCGCGACGGCGGCGGGGTCTGAGCGCCGTCAGGAAAGCGCTGGCGTCGGCGTCGGCGTGCAAACCTCGGCACTCAAGGCCGCGCTTCCTCTCCAGCCCGCCCGGGCGCGGGACGCGCGCAGGGCCCAGCGCAGGGCCGTGTGCTGCTAAGCGCGCGCCAGCGAGCGGCGCCTCCAGCTGCCTGCCTTGTCTCAGTAGTAGGAAAATACGAACTTTTCAGTCCTCATAAAGAACCAGTAGCTGACACCGTGAAGCTCACGTGGGCTTTGGCGGCGGCCTGCCAGGCCCAAGACAGCGGAGGCTGCGGCTGGGTTCTGGGCTCGTTCCTGCCGGCCTGCAGCAAACGCCAGCCCTCGGACAGGAAAGCTGACTGCAGAGTCCCTCCGTTTTTATTTCGTTATTATTCAGCTATCACAAGTGAGATGTTTTCCACCTACACATCTGTGGAGGGTATTTTTGAGGATTCCTTTTAAATACCTTGAGTTGACTTGGAGCTCAGATTTATAAAGGAAACAAAACAGGAAGGAAGCAGGGTGGTTACAAGGGGCCTTCCTGTCACACGGAAAGGAGGTAACATCCTCTGTGTGTCAATGGGAAAAAATGAGCACAGTCCCTCTAAACTAAGCCAAGAGGTCCGCTAACTTTACTTCCATTCGACATTGTGTAGGAGCCTTTAGCCAGTGCAATAAGGCCAGAAACACAAAAAAGACACAAATTGGAAATGAAATAGTAAAACTTGCTATTTTCAAATGATAAGAGTACTTAAACCGGGGGTGGTGGCACACGCCTGTAGGCCCAGCAGTCGAGAGGCTGAGGCAGGAGGATGGCAGAGAGTTTAAGGCCAGCCTGGGCTACATAGTGAGCTCAAGGACAGTCTAACTACATATCGAAACCCTGTCTCAAACAAAAACAAAACAAAACAAAAAAACACTTAAAAATTGTATGATACAGCGGTTGGTGATTTAGCTCAAGTGGTAGAGCACTTGCATAGCAAGCTCAAGTCCCAGAGTTCACTCCCCAGCACCCCTCCCAAAATATTGTATGATAGCTATAAAAAGCTTACTAGAAATGATGAATGAGTTTAGCAAGGACAATGGATACAAGGTTAATGCACAAAAATCAAGGGGACTAATATATGGTAGCAAGGAGCTGCCTGAAATTCAAATTCAAAGATCCAATTGTGAGTGAATAAAAAAGATGAAATAGGGATGAATTTAGTGAAATAGGTTTAAGACCTGTATGGTGAAAATGGACACTTTTGTTGAGATAAATTAAAGAAGACCTAAATAAATGGAAAAATATACCGTGCTCATGGAATTAAGATACAAAATCTGCCCAAATGAAGCTACAGATTCAATGCAATCTCAATCAAAACCCCAGCAGCTTCAAACTGATTCTCAAACCTGGCATGGTGATGCATGCCTGTGATTCCAGCACTTGGGAGGCTGAAGCAGAAAGATCCCCATGAATTCAAGGCCAGCCTGGACTACATAGCAAGACTGCATCTCAAACAAACAAACAAACAAAACCCAAAAAACCGCACAACTGATTTTCAAATTTAGAAAGAATGCAAAAGATCTATAATAGCCAAGACAGTTTTGAGAAAGAAATCAGAAGGCTTCACAGTAATGAATTTCAGGATTATAAATCTTGACAAAGTTATTGCCAGTGACAGTGTGGTGTAAGTGTGCTGTGGTTTGTGTCTAGACGTTCCCCCAAAGCCTCACGTGGTCATAGATGGGTCTTTTTCAGAGATGGCTGAATCTAGAGTGTGTGATAGTGGGAGTAAGGGTGTGTGACCACTAACTCAATACACTGATTGGTTTGGCACCATGCTAATCCTGGCATCTTGCATAAGATATAAAGGACAGAAAGAGGCTTGCTTACCTCTTGCTTGCATCCCTTGCTGCCTTCTTCCTGTCTGCCCTGTCACCCTACTTTGGACCCAGCCGACTGTGGACTGAAACCTCTACGAACTGTGAGCTAAATAAACCTTTCTTCCCCTAACTTTGGGTGTCGGGTATTTTGTCTCAGCAACAAGAGAAAAGTAACTAAGACAAAGTGCATGTGTAGATACACAAATAAACTCAGTGAGCAGTCTATAGCTGACCCAGTAGTTTTGACAAAGGGAACAAGGTCATTTAATGAGAAAGAATAGTTTTTTTTCAACAATTGTTGCTGGAACAACTGCACATTTATATGGAAAAACAATAAAACTCCACCCTTTCTTATACCATACACAAACTATTTCATCAAAACAGGTCTTGTTTGTTTGTATTTTTGGGGGGTGCTGAGGATCAAACTCAGTGCCTTGTGCTTGCTAGGCAAGTGCTCCAACCCTTGAGCTAAATCCTCAGCCCCCAAAACAAGTTTTAAGCCTTAACAAATAGGATTTAAAACTATAAAATCATCAGTAAAAAATGTAGGAGAAAGCCCTGGTAGCCCTGGGGTAGGTTAAATTTTCTTGGGATGAAAAGGTACAAATTGGGCTCTAGCTCAGTGGTAGAGCACTTGCCTAGCAAGCGCAGGACACGAGTTCAATGCCTAGTACCAAAAAAAAAAGGTACAAATTTTAAAAATTTGAAAAAAACAAACCATCAGAATTAAATATTTTACTTTTCTTTCTTTTTTTTTTTTTTTTTTTTTTTTTTTTTTTTTTGTGGTGTCGGGGATCGAACTCAGGCCCTTGTGCTTGCAAGGCAAGCACTCTAATCACTGAGCTAAATCCCCAGCCCCAATATTTTACTTTTCAACATGCACTCATGAAAGTATGAGAAGCTGTGAGAAGTAATTCACATTGCACATATCTCACAAAGGTCTTATGTATGGCACACATATAGAACTTGTATTCAATAATGAGACAAGCAGTTCCCAAAGATAGGCAAGACAGTTTTGAAGATACTTCACTAAAGAAGGTATCCAGCTGGGGACTTAGCTCAGCGGTTAGAGTGCTGGCCTAGGAAAGGCAAGGGCCTGAGTTCAATTCAAGAAGAAAGAAGAAGAAAGAAGAAAGAAGAAGAAAGAAGAAGAAGATATCGAAGTGTTTAATAGGCACATGAAAAGTTGCTTAGCATCATTAGTCATCAAGGAAATGCAAATTTGTGGACCGGGGATTTAGCTCAGTGATTAGAGTGCTTGCCTTGCAAGCACAAGGCCCTGAGTTCAATCCCCGACACCACCAAAAAAAAAAAAAAAAAAAAAAGGAAATGCAAATTTAAATCATAATGAAATGACTAAAATTTAAAAATGTCACCCTTTCCCCTGGCTGGCTGTGCAGAGAGCTCTGACGCAAGGGATGTGAGTTGGTGTGTGTCCTGCAGAGCAAGGCATGAGCAAGCTGGCTGAGCACAAACACTGTACCCCGCTGGAAGCCAGTCCAGGCACGAGCTGCCCCTCCTGGGTGGCCCTGTGGAGCTCCACTGCCAAGATCCACAGGGCGGGTCAGAGGCCTGGCGCCATGCCCAACACTCAGCCAGGCTGCCGCGACTGGGCCCACTGTGTCCTCCAAGCCCTGGGGGGTCCGCTAAAGGTAGGACCCGACCCAGATGGGGTCGCAAACTGGCACTCAGGGAGAAGGGCATTTGGACGGGTAGCAGCTGCCAGGAGCAAGCACTGCAACACACCATGCTGTGCAAATAGACTGCCCCCTTTGAAAAGAAAAACCTGGCAGTGTTAACTGTTGAAACTGGCCTGCTCTTACGTTCTTGGCAGGAATGTAAAATGTGCTATAGTCGTTCTGAAAAACAAGTTGGTTTTCTTAGGGAGTTGCCACATGACTCTCAGCTGTTCCACTCCAAGGTACTCTCCCTAGAGAAGTGGAAACGTGCTTGTGTGCAGATTTGTACGTGACGGCTGTGGCAGATTCATGCACACTGCCCAGAGCCAAAAACAAGTAACCCGCCTGTCAGCAGGGGACGGCATAAACGAATCCTGGTGCCCCAAATCCCGGACAGAAGAGGCACACCAGCAACGTGTACCCGCATGTCGGAGTGACGTTGGAAGGAGCCTGACACAGGGACAGAGTCCAGGCCTGTGGATGTGCGAGGCTGCGTGGGCCTGGGACCAGCCAGGAAGGCGTCAGTGGACCTCGGCCGGTGGAGACAGTCTGTCCAGACCTCGCGGGCCGTGACGCTTGTCACGTCCTCGAGCTGGTCGAAGAGGACCCTGAAAACGGGTGCAGTCACACCGATGTGCTCCTGAAGAAGACCATGGAGCCGAAGTTCTCCCAGGAACCCACGTCCGCACTGGCTCCCTGTAGGCCATGACCTCTGCCGGACGCTGCGACGGCTGAGGCTGGAATGCGGCAGGCCGGCAGGCAGGGTTTATCTCGGGCTATTTCTGGCCCTCAGATAAAGGACCATTCACTTGCAACCTTTGCCTCTTGCTAGGACTCTTGAGACCATTAGGTTAAAGCTCTTGGAAAGGAACACATTGAAGTTTTTTTCGTGTGTTTTTTATTTTTTTTATTTTTTATTTATTTTTTTTTGTGTGGTGCCGGGGATCGAACTCAGGCCCTTGTGCTTACAAGGCAAGCACTCTAATCACTGAGCTACATCCCCAGCCCCACGTGTGTTTTTTATTAAAAATTTTTTTTTTTTAAATTTTAGATATACATAATAACATCCATCATAGGGAATTTGTATCTGTACACGATATATCTTGTTTCTACTTTCTTTTCCCCGTTGTTAAGCCAAGCAGGACTGCAGCTGCCCCAAAACTGCAGCTGGAGTCCCACCTGGAGCTCGACCCAAAGGATCCCACTCCATACTGCTGCCTGCTGCCCCAGCTGCGTATGTGCAAATGTACTGACTGTCCACTCTCCTCACTCCTGCACTACAAAAGCTCATGTGACCTCTTTCACTTCAGAAGACATCACTCAGGGTAACTGGGATCCGTGCTCCTGGGCTGTGGTCACTCACATTTGGTTTAGAATAAACCCAACCAGGGACTCTTAGAGCTGGGCATGGTGGCACACAGCTGCAATCCCAAAACTCTGGGGGGCTGAGGCAGGATTATCTCAAGTTTGAGCCCAGCCTGGGCACTTAGTGGTGATTTGTGCATTTTTTTGGGGGGGGTGGAGGGTGCTGGAGATCACACTCAGGGCCTTGTGCTTGCTAGGCAGGTGCTCTACCACTGAGCTAAACCCCCAACCCCAGCCTGGGCACTTAGTGATTTAGCAAGACCCTGTCTCAAAATTAAAGATCGAAGTCAGGCGTGGAAGTGCACAACTATAATCCCAGCATTCGGGAGGCTGAGGCAGGAGGATTGCTGAAAATTGGAGGACAGGTTGGCTACCTAGTGAGTTTAAAGCCAGCCTCCACTACATAGTGAGCCTTTGTCTCAAAAAAAAAAAAAGTAAGGGGCTGGGGATTTAGCTCAGTGATTAGAGTGCTTGCCTTGTAAGCACAAGGGCCTGAGTTCGATCCCCGGCACCACCAAAAAAAAAAAAAAAAAAGTAAGTAAATATATAATAAATAAGATTAAGAAAGGGATGGAGCTGGGGATTTAGCTCAGTGGTTAGAGTGCTTACCTAGCAAGACCGAGGCCCTGAGTTTGATTCCCAGCACAGGAAAAAAAAAAAAAAGGGCTGTAGCTCTGTGCAAAGGCCCTGGGTTCAGGTTCAATCCCCAGTGTGTGTGTGTGGGGGGGATTCAGTTACAGTACACGTGTTCTATTTCCAAAGGGAATGTAATTTGTAACTTTTCCTATATAAGTGCGCCCATGTTTATAGCAGCACAGTTTGTAATAGCTAAATCTTGGAAACTTTTCCTTTTCTTTTCATTAATATCTTATCCCATTTGAGCTGCTGTAACAAAATTTCCCAGTCATAGATCACTTGTAAAGAGCAGAATCTCACTCCCATGGCTCTGGCAGCTGTGAGCCTGGCGCTTCAGCCCAGGCAGACCGGCCTCTGAGGGCGGCTTCCCGCCTCCCTGCCACCGTACACAGGACAGCGTGAGAACAGAGAACGGTCTGCGGCCTCGTTCTCAAGGACACTCTGGCCAGTGAGGTGGAGCCTTAGATCTGTCATCACCCAAAGGCCCTGGAGGCTCTGAATGCCACCTTGAGGAGTGGGCCTCACACCGAAGGAGGGGCAAGCACTAGCGAGGCGCTTTGATCTGGGGACAGATAGTTGCCACAGTTCAAAAATAGAAAAACATACCAAAAAGCACCTAGCGACGAGCTCTTGACTCTACTCCCCTGGCCGTGCTACCAGCCCCACATCTAACCATTCAGCCCTCGCACATTCTTTGGTGTCGTTCTGCACAGACACGCAGCTGGATGCTGGCTCTCTGTTCTTTCTTACAGAGCAGTCATACACTGCGCATTCTGCGCTTGGTTATTTCCCTTAGCGAGCACCATTGATTGTTCCATGTTAGGTTATACAGAGTTTCTCAACTTAGAGCTGCACAGTGTTCCGTTGTAAGGATGTGTCATTCTCACAACCCTGCCTCAGCCTCCTGAGTGCAGCTTTCCTGCTCCTCCTCTTGCAGTTCCCCTCTGTCCTCTCTCTAGTCGAAGCACCAGGAAGGAGCTCAAAGCTGTTTAGCGCTCAGTTCCAAGGCAGCATGTGTGTCCTTCCTCGGAGGTTCCAAGCAAATGGATGGCCTGGGGGTCTGGTGAAAATGCAGATTTGGATCCAAACGGAGCCTGGGATCCTGCGTTTCAGAATTGCTCCTCTGACTTTTGTTGGAGCCAGGAAGAAGTTTAGGAGTGGGATTAGGAAAAGTTGAGACCTAATCAGCTGGTTATGTTATATAAGTGAGATCTGTTGAATTTGGGGGAGTTCTTCCTTGCTTTGTATTTCCTGTCCAGACATAATTTGCTCCTCGATGACTCAGGCTGCTGGTGAGGGACACACGGGAGAAGACAGAGACCTGTAGGGAACGTGGGCATTTCCAGAAGTACTGGCTGCTGGCCCCTGAGCTGCTGCATGCCAGCCACCAGGCCTGGTGATTTCCCTGAATTCTTAAATTGAGCAACAGCCCTAAGATGACACCAAGCCTGAGATGTGAGTTAAGCACGCTGGTGACAGGTGGGGCTGGGCTGAGCCCTCCCCTGGGTCCTGACTTGGTGCAGCCCAAGGCCACCTCCCTGCGGCCCCTCCTGAGCCTGAGGGGAGAGGCTGGTCCTTGACTGCCCAAGGTGAGCTCTGGAGTAGTGTGGGCGAGTGACCATCATCAGAGTGTGGTCTCAGGCAAGTCACTTCCTCAGGGATGGAAAGGGAGTTAACTAATTTAGATCATCAAATCGGTTCCTTTTTGTTGTAGGACTCTGAGAGTTGAGAAAGCTAGGATGAACTGAAAGTAAAATTTCCCAGGAAGCTAGAAAGCCTGCAGGAGTAGCAACACTATTTTCTGTGCTAGAAACCAGGGCCTGCGTGTGTGTGTGCATGTGTGTGTGCACATGTGCATGCCTGTAGAGCAGGGACTCAGAAATCCAGGCAACGGCCAATGCACCAGAGTTGGGGATGCTCGCTGGCTGGCTGTTTGGAGACCGTGAGAGACGTGCGGCTCTTCCTGGAGGACAGGCTTGGTTAGCTTATCTCCACACCTGTTCTCTTGTGTGTGAAACTGTCTGTCGGGCGCTCGCCATGTGTGGACACCGCGCTGAGCCCCGACCTCGTCCCTTCGCTGTCCTTTCACAAGGCTGCATTTCACTGCCACTCAGCCTGGACGGCAGATGTGAAGGCCATGCTGGGCCACAGAAACTGGTGCTCGGAGGGTGCAAGGCCCCACCGAGGGGGAGCTGGCAGGTGGCCCATTCTTCCTAGCTTGGCCTGGGAGGTCGCTTTGTCTCAACACAGAGGGGGCTTTAGGTCTCCCATCCCCAGAGCCAGTTTTACAGCCTCTTAACAAATCAGTTAATTAAACACTGACTTTGTTTGATCCAAGGAAGAGCGTTAGGGATAGGACTGGGAAAAGTTGAGACCTATTCAGGTGATGATGCTGTGTAAGTATTTGTCGAGTCTGGGGAAGTTCTTCCTCGCTTTGTATCTCCGCCTGGACCTAATTCGTACTTCCGGCTCCGCCACCCACCGCTCCTGTTTTGTCTCCTTGCACTTGTTTTATAGGCATGACTCACCCCAAACCAGGGGAAGGTGCACAGAGACTGAGGCCCACCCTGCAGCAAAGACATCGCCTTTAATTCTGAATTGCTCCAGAGATTAGTCAAGACTTTTCTGTGGACAGACCCAGGGGGCCTGCACCCCTAGCACTCACCCCCAGGGGGTTTTCAATGGGACACTGATAAAGATCTTGGTTTTCTAATGGCGTGAACCTATTCTGAGCCAGCTGGAAAATATGCAGTTCCAGGGTTTGCGCAGTAACCCACCTTGTGATGCTGAAGGGAAGACTCTCCCGGCTGTCGCTGTCGGCTGTCGTCTGGGTGCCAAGGTCTGTGGGACCTCTCTCAGCTGGCCCAGGGCAGAAGGGAGGAGGGAAGGACGGGGGAGCACTTACCAGGGAGGAGTCTGCTCTTCCTGTGAGGACTCTGTAGTCAGGAATTCCCTCGGTTACACTGTTAAGAAATGGGTGAAATTGATTTGTATAATGTGTATCAGTGAAAATTCTAGCATTTAGTCCTGGAAAGGCAGGATTTTGAAGAGAACCATATTCTTCCCTGGCAGGGCCAAAGAACCAGAGGTCACCACTCCCGTACCCACCAGCAGCAGCTGTAGTTGGATGACTCCATATCTCAGACCTCAGCTGATGGCCTCAGGCCACAAAGCCCTGACAGGTCTTTGCATGCCACGCCAAGCCCACTGTCGAGAAGCTTCAGGAGCAACTTGGCGTGCCGGGGCGCAGCGCTATTTCGATCCTCAGGTCCACGTGCCTCCCTCAGTGATTCCGGCACTGCCTACACCTTGAGGAGATGCACAGGAAGGCCCCCCACGGGTGTGGCAGCTCACTGCCCCAGCTGCTTCAGCTCAAGGCTTGTGCCTGCAGTCCTGGCACTCTGGGATTCTGAGGCAGGACGGCAGGTCCAAGCCCAGCTCGGGCAATTCAGTGACCTAGCAAGACCTTGTTCCAAAATTAAAAAAAGGTCTGGGGATGCAGCTCAGTGAGCAGACCCACCAGGCACAATCTTCACTAGGGAAACAAGGTGTCAGGTGGCAAGGCAGTATGGAGCCTCATGGGCAGGCGCAGCTGGGTCTGCCCCCGTGTGGCACAAGCCCTGCGTTCTCGCTCAGGTTGCTTCCAGGACCCTGATGTGCGAAGCACACCGGTGCGGTGGATGGCACTGGCAGCAACAGAGCTTCAGACTCTGGGGCATGAAACACAAAGAAAACAAGCAGCACTGGTAACAACACATTTATTTATGTACCCTGTTGTGTGATTGGGAGGTGATTTTCCAATCGATCCGTCAAAACAATTAAAATTCCAGAAGGTAAACTAGTGTTTTATTGTTGCTCGTAAGCATAGGTAAACAGACACAGCAGCACAGCGAGGGATTCTAAACAGTCTCATCTTTTGGTGGTTTAAGTATGGTCCGCCAGGCTTTGGCAACAGATCTTACAGTAGGATTCCAAACCCCATGGTTTCCTTCAGACACAACAGGAAAAATTTGGATATAGTTTTTGAACTTCAGAAATAGAACCAAGATTCTTAGGAAGTTGCAAGAGGCCGACAAGACTCAAGCCTGAATCCAATATAACTATTGCTACTCAAAGCGAGATCACGGCAGGCACTGGCCAACCTGGTGCTAGTCTCATTTGGTAGGCTCGGTACTTTCTGAAAATAATTTACTGCAGATGGAGGCTATCAAAGTTTAACTAGCTTTGGCCTTTTATGTACAGGTTAAAGAAATTCAGATAGATCCCAAGTCAAAGAATTGGATAGCATGTCAAACCAGATTTCCTACAGGAACCAGCCTTTGCCCAGCAACTGCTGCCCCAGGACATTTCAGGGTGCCTTCTATCCTCTCCTGCCTTCGATCTCACAGCATCAATCTGAGAAGAGCCGATCTGTGTGACAAACTGGTATGCACTGCAGAAGAGGGTCTAAAAACGCGCTGATCACCAAGGATGAGGTTTACATCACATTAAATAAAAATAATATACTATTGGAAACAGACAAGTGGGAGTTCCCAGATCCTAGAAATATTATGGCTAAGGAAACAGAGAACTCAAAAAAGGAATCCACCTCCAAGAAACTAATTCAGGATAGTAAAATAGAACTAAGTGCCCTGTCTAGGAAAACGTTTATTAATAAGGAACAACTGGGACATCATACACTGTTTCTTTGGAGATTAAAGTGCAGGCTATGAAATGGCATATAAAATAATGCATAATATAGTGCAATCCTAAGGTGCCATTCTTTTTATGACACATAGCCTATTAGGATGTTTTCTCTCAAAATCCAGCTGTAGTGACACCTTTTAGCTTATTTAGGCATTACTTATACTGTCTACCCACGTGTGGGGCTACATAGAATATTTTAACATGTAGAATATGCGTACACATCTTGAAACTACTAAAGAGAGATTAAGGCAAGCCCCTGTAAGGTTCAGTACTTCAAAAAACATGTTTACAAAAAAAGTTGCTTCCAAAACCAGTGGCTTTAGACCTGATGGCATCCCAAGAGGCTTCAGAACAGGAGAACCACTGGGGATACATCCGAATTTGCCCCTTATTGCCAGGCTCCATATGGTAAAAGACAAGTTTGAACACAACAGGCTTGGTGGCCTCGGGATGTGTGGGAACTACAGGAGTGTGTGTGGGTTGAGCGGTGAGACGGGCGGGGTAGGGCCAGACCTCTTCACTTCCTGCGCACATCTTTTCACACGTGACAAGTACTGGTTTGTACCACCCTAAATCTAGGTGGGCAGGACCCAGTAAAACAGATGTCTCTGAAAAGCAGTCAAGATGACAGAAATACTTTATGAAATGCTGTGCTATTAACAACACATGGCATTTAGATGACGGACAGAAAATGTGGGGCAGCATGGTACTCTCCTAGGAAGCTGATTTATAATCTCCGTGTAACATCAGTTTCAGCTGGTGAAAATGATTTGGGATCTGCAGGACCCTCATGCCTACACGCTATCCCAAAGCAGGTATGACAGCGACCGGACAGCTGACTCAGTGACGGTGAAGCGACATCCTAGGGTGGTTTGGCTAGTGTGAGGATTCCGACTCAACGGTAGTGTTTGGTTCCCCTGCTATGGAACATTCACGGACTGACAAGTCAACTCAAGTTTGTGAGTGTGTGCTGCAGAAATTTGATTTTGAGAACAGAAAATTTACCTTCCAATACTGTGTATGCTAATTATGGAAGCCACACACTCATGTTAACCAGTGCAGACTACAGATACATTTGCACTAACCAGATGGAGTTTAAAAAATTCAGGAAACTTAGTCATTAACAACTACTGCAGAAATAATCTGAGGCTATATCCCTTTGATGCATAAGGTTCATACTTTGTAAACCTGCACTTGGCTATTTCAAAAAGTCTTCCCGTTAGCAGAAAAGCAACTATTAAAGGCCATGAGTATGCCAATAGGCCTCCTGCAAATTTCTGATAATATGGCTAAATCCTATGATTACAAGTGAGACCTGCTGAGAAAATGCATTCCAGACAGGGACTTTTATGGATGACCTTGGCTGACAAATGTTTTTAGGAAACTGTTTATTTTAAAATTACCTTCCCAACAATCCATGAAACACCTGGATGTTACTGTATGGTTTTTCACTGAAAACATACTACATTGTAAATGGAGTTTAAATGTTAAGACATAGAATTAATCAAAATTTGAGGACAAAATTATAAAAGGACAATACTAAAAATGGATAGGAAAAAGTTTCATTTGGTAACTAAAGGGTGAATAACCATGTCATGTTGGACGGATACAGGTGGTGATAACCTTGTGCTTTTATTCAACTAAGGTACTTACCAAAACCTTAGGTTTTATACAGGTGTCAAACTCCCACCCAGAAAGGGATCGTTTTCTGTATTACACCTACATTTACTTTAAATAACTGAAGCCCAAGGTAGCAGTTTAAAAGAACTTAACAGTCAAAAAACTACATAATTTAGTACATTAAAATAAAACTAGGACAGTGATAACTGAATGTCTCAAAAGTATACAGCTTGGAAAGAGAACCACTGTACACAATTTGGAGGCTGTTAAAGTGACCACTCAGAACGGTGAACAGTGCAAGACATGCTTTTCCAGTTACAAGCTCAAAACAGGAGTGCAAACAAAATTAAAGCTTCTGTTTAAAGTTAGGACAAGGAAAGCCTGAAATTAATACTAAAAAGCTTCCCTCAGGTCAGCTCCCAGAAATGAAGTAATCGAATTCTTTTTCATGGCACAATTTTCTTCAGTGAATTTTCCTTCAGTGGCAAAACTAAATGCACAAGTTGAGTCCCCAACTCAGTCACCACATTTGACCCACGAGCAGAGTGATGAGTTAGGACCAGCACTAGCTCCCAAAGGCCTGGTCTTGATACAGACAGCCTTGGACCTGGGGTTCTGCCTCAGCCAGTGTACCTGAACCTACAGAGGATAGATAAAGCAATGGGCTTTATTAGTCTCTTGTTCCTATAAAACTGGAGAACAAATGGACTAACGATTCTCCCCTGGAGGCAAGCGGTTGTGGTGGAAGATGTAAAGCGCTCAAATCAACAGGACTCTAAGAAGTGAAATACAGAGGTTGGAGATCAATGTCAGTGCAAGAGCTTTTAAGTGGGTTGACTAGGCAGTGCATGCATCCATCCATGCGAATGTAGGACATGGCCCCAGAGAGAACTGAAAACGTGGATACCAACTGGATCCGTCCCTTGCCAGTAGTTTATAAAAATATATAGTCAATACTGTAGAGGCCCCTTCTACAGTCAGTACTATGCAAGTCCTTTCCATTACCCATTACTTTCATACCAAAAACCATGAACTACTTTTCAGACATTCCAGACAAAGGTCACTTATAACAAAAAGTCAACTTTTTAAAAAACAAGATAGTGTCCATTTAAAAAGTAGGTTTTTTCTTTCAAGTGAACAGGACATTTTCTGTATGAAACAACTTGTAGTCTGTCAAGACTGGTTTGCTTAAGATCCTAGGTAATGTGCATATATGCAGAAACAAATAAACTTACTTTAAACATTATCTGCACAGAAAAAAGTCAACTCCCCCAAACATGATAGAACAGGTCTGGTTAGTACAAATCTATTGCAAAGTAAAAAGATTCTGTGCGTCAGTTCCACAAAAAGAAGCAGGGAAAGAATGTCCCAACGGTAAGAGTTCAGGTTGAAGTTGTATTCTGAAAGCCCAGAAGCTCAAGGGACTTGCGTTGCTCCCAGGATCCTGATATGCAAAACAGCTTAAACTCCCCAGCCACGCCTTCCTCTGGAGTAGGCCCCGCACTTCAGCAATTTACTTTCGATTCCGAAGCCTCTTGGATTTCCTAAGTGAGTCTATGGCTTCTGTGGCCTTTCTGCGTTTCCGAGGAGACTCCTCACTCTGCCCAGCCCCGGAGGAGCTTCCCACCGCGCTTTCCATGACTTCCCGCAGTTTGCGCTCCAGCTCTGCCAACCGCGCGTTCTGTTCACCTATGATCTGGGTCTGCTCTAGCAGTTTCTGGTCTTGGTCTTGAAGCTGTTTCTGCTGTTCCTGCACTTTGGTGCGAAGCTCAGAAATTTCCCGCCTGAGAACAGTCACACCAGCACCGTTGGTCTTGACCTGCTGCTGGAGTTTAGTAACCTCTTGTCTTGAAGGATTTTGCTTTGAGAAGAGCTGCATTGTTGTTAGCGCTGCCGATGGTCCTGGAACTGTGGAGAAATAGTTTCAAAGGGTCACCACTTAACATGCTTCCCAACCAGGGATACTTAGGTAAGTTCATTTTTAGGACGCAATATCCTCTCACTTCTGAGAATTTCTCCTTTCCAACCTATTTGGTTGAAGAGAGCAATCAGATAATGTTTGAACTATGAATGAATTTTAATTCTCTCTCCTGCTCACAGTCACAGTATGTGGACTGCCAGTAAAAGGGGAAGGCACTGAAAAGTCTAAGCATGGATTTAAAATACTGTCAAGCATTTTTAGGACCAAGTAAGAAAATACAGGTGCTCAAATTAGCAAATTATCACTTTCTTTTTTTACATAAACGAACATAAATTTTTGAGTTACAAGTAGACCTATCATGATTTTTCTGTTTTGCAGTAGTAGGGATTGAACTCAGGGCTTCACGCGTATTAGGCAAGCACTCTAACTGCTCAGCTACACTCCTAACCCCACCGCTCTTAAATTCACTCTGTACTTTGCTAACAGATAACCTGGACTCTATCAAAGCACAGATTATACCACCCAAAATCATCAGGAAGAATTGCTCACATGGTGTACAAAGGCTTCGGTATTTTTAAGTTTTTTGGGGGGAGAGGGTCTCACTATGTAGTTCAGGCCGGCCTTGAACTCACTATGTAGCTGAGGCTGGCCTCAAACTCACTGCAATCCTCCCGAGTGCTAGGATTACAGGCGTTGCGCCATCACACCCGGAAGTACTATTCTTTTTAAAGAATCACTGGACTGTAACATGGGTACAGAATTCACAATTCTAAGATGATAGCCCAGTTTTTAAAAACATTATCTCTCTTTTTTTTTTTTTTGAGACAGGTTCTTGCTCTGTAGCCCAGGCTGGCCTCAAACTCCTGCAATCCCAGGAGTTTGTCTCAGCCTCCCAGAGTGCTGGAATTACAGGCTTGCACCATCAGATCCAGCATTTAAATCTTATCTCCTAAAATTTTTCTAAAAGCACCAGAAGGCCTACCCTTACCTCAAACCCAGCATGCTAATTTTCTCCTTGCATACATAATTAACCACAATACTTACTTCCCTGAGTTACGTTCTCCCTTCCCTCCTACTTATGCTCCCCATCTTCCATGTGCTCCAAGCTCAGACCCCTCTTAGTTCCTGCTCCGTGTCAGCCATACCAGCCCATTCAGACTTCATCCTCCTCATGACTCTATCTCTGCTGTGTCTGGCACCTAACTGGACACTGCCTACAAGTGTCTCTCTTGCCTACAATAATTTAACTTTTTGAGTCTGGCAAACCTTACCCGCTGCAATAGCAGGATCCTTTCAGTGTCCACAGGACAGAGTACAGTGCTGTGCACATGATAGGCACTAAATAAGTGATATCTGCATTAATGCTGAGATGCTGTAGGCTTTATATTAAATCAGAACCCCACCTTGCCCACTGAGTACTGCTGGGTGCTAACTAATCTGAACGAAAGAAAAAGGCTTACCAAGCCCTCCCAACTTGAAGTATTTACAAAGGCTAAGGATATAGAACAATTCAGTCTTTTAAAAAATAAGGGCATGCGGCTGGAGATTTAGCTCAAGTGGTAAAAAATAAGGGCACCAAAAAAAAAAAAAAAAAAAGGCACAAATCTCTAGGATCCAATATACTGCTGCAAAATAGCTACCAGAGAAGTAACAGTGTTCAAAGAGCCTCATATGCACTTTCAAAGGAGCAGCCAGACTCTGCAGTGGCTGAAATAATTTACTAGATTATTTCCATGAAGAATTTTGGTTTTTAATCTACTATGCTTAATACTGTTTTAAAAAACTGAATATTAAGTAATCAGAACCTTCTCCAAATATATATAACTTTTAACCCAACAATGCTACTTCGACAAAACTTATTGTAAGTCTATAATTTTGGATATGTGTAAAGATTTAGTCATAAGTTTGTTCCACAGATTATAATTTAATTGAAAAACTAGATACAGGGGGCTGGGGATATAGCTCAGTGGTAGAGCACATGGTTAGCTGGGTTTAATGCCTGGCACCAAAACAAAACAAAACCCACCCACAACCAAATAGCATCACAAATTAGAAACAACAAAGGATCCTTTATACAGTTATGGTCTAAAAATCAATTTGTCACTAAAAATGATGTTGTCAATAAATATTTACTAATAGAAAATTTCAGGATACACAGTTAAGTGGAGAAAAAAGGCAAGTTACAAAACTATGCATGCATGTTATTCTAGAGCTACCTGGAGGTGAGCCCATGAGTCTTCCAGACACATCTGATCCTGGCAGTTTCCTCTTCAGAATTGGAACGATCTTCTCGTCAAAGTACTCCATGGCCATGGAAGAAATATCCCTTAACTCTTGGAGGACTTCATGAGCTCGCTGTGGGGCTCTGGTAGAATTCACGTATCTCAACACCCGGTAAATCTCATCAATCACCTAAAACAGCGAGTTCTCATTAGCACTTTAATTAAGAAAATGGCTAAGCAGCAGCAGAGAAGTGAGGGCTGATTCTGCAGGTCCTGTAAAGACTTATGGGCCATAAGTGACAGCACCAGTGGGGACACATGGCTTCCAGCTTCTTACACTACTTTATACTCAGATTTATTCAGCACCTTTTTGCTTTTTTGATTTGTTTTTGAGACAAGAGTCTCACTATGCAGTCCACGCTAGCCTTGACCTCATTATGGAGCCCAGGCTGGCCTGGAAAGCTCAGTGATCCTCTTGCCTCAGCCTCCTGAGTGCTGAGATTAAGGCATGCACCACTACACCCAGTTTAGTGAACTCCTTTTATGAACCAGGGACTCTGCTGGGACTAAGAAATCAGGACAATAAAACAGAGCTCTTGCCCTGCAGGAGAGCAGAGTAACTGGAGAGACTTAGTACAAACAAGTGGCGCAGAGAGGGCCCCACAAACTGCTAAAGAAACCAAGACTGAACAAAGAAATTAAATCCTGCATGGGAGTAGGGGTGGGATAGGGGTGACCCCAAACCATGTACTATCAACCTTCCACACCCAATTCTGTTCCTCAAAACCCCAGGATTTGTCTGAGTACTTTCTCTCTTGCACTCTTTGTCCTTAAGTTTGGTTCCCTAAGAGCTGCCATGGTTTGGAACAGGTTCCCTCAGATCATGCTGTGCTGCCATCACCACAGGGAAGCAAAGATCCCTTCTGCCTTAATGGTAACTGCAACAGGGAAACACAAGGTATCACACACACACTCGGGAGGGACAAACTCTCCAGCCCTGTTTCCTGACTCTTGCTGGAAAGGCACTGAACTGCTATGGGCATTTATGCTCGCAGCTTTGATCCCTGTGAAAGTAGCCTGCATTCTTCCAAAGGCTTCCACAGACACCTGAAGACGATACTTTCTACCTGAGATGCTGCGCAGAAAATGCTGACCCCAATCTGACTTCACCCCACAAGAACAAGGGGCTAATAACCACACCGTCTGTTACCTGAGTCCCAGATCACTTTGACTCACACGCATTCCTCCCACTGCATTATCCAGGCAGCTTCCCACTCTGGATGTCTCAGAGTCTACCTTCCCTTCTTACTCAGGCTGAGTACTGCTACAGACACAACCTAGCAGAAGAACAGTACCTGGCCCAAGCTCACAGCTTCAGAGCCGTGTGACGATCCACATCAGTCTACAGCAACTCGCACTTAATAAATGTCAGAACAATGACACTGGTAGCATTTGCTGGAGAAGACTTTGTAGAAGAGGTGTGTGAGCCTGGAGAAGTGCTTGGAACTGGCCTGGGCAGAGGTGGTGTGCATGGCGGAGGATATGATGGGAGATTAAAACACTGACAGCAGGCAGCTAGAGTGAAACCTGCAGATGATGGTGCAGTTTTGGCAGCCCACAGCATTAAAAGGGACCAGCACTGCAACGGGGAACACAACGCATGTCAGTGCAGAATCCAAGGCACCAGTGAGTAACGATATATTTGTTGCTGGCATTACTACTCTGTAAGGAACTCAGTTTTGAAGAATGTAATTTGTTTCACTAAATTACTCAACTACTATGTTAGAAACTACTATATATATATTAAGAATAAAAATGAAGTTCTTTCCCCCAGGCACACAGCAACTATGTGAGCATATCCTTGGCCAGTGGTTGCGAAGCTGCGGCACAGGTGCCACAATGGACTGTTTCTCTGACAGGCTCGCCATCACTGCCCTAGCCTGTGAGACCAGCATCACTCAAGCATGACGGAGTTGTTCCTGTGTACCTGTCATGGTTCAGCACACTGGGGTTAAAAAGAAGAAGTGAACGGGATGACAAAATTGTTATTCTTGTGAAGATTAAGTACAGAACAAATAATAAGTTTAGACAGTGCCACAAGAAAAAAAGAGGGTCATGTGATCCTGCCTGCTGGGTAGGAGGGGCCTCGTCGGATGGAGCCAGGGGAGGCTTCTTTGACACAGTGAAGTAAGGATGAACGAGGGCTGGTCACGCAAGACCTGGGAGAAATGACTCGGGAGGCAGAGTGAGGGCTGCACCCCAAGGTCAGTGTCAGCCTGGCTCATTCAGGGAGCTCAAGGGCTGGAACAGGTAATATTTTGTATATACTTAGGAATAGCAGGATATAAGACCAGGATCTACAATAGTGAATATCTGTGAAAAGTAGAAGCTTAAAGCTGTAAAAGTTACATAATACTCACAAATAATAAAGAAACGGCTAATAAAATAAAAAGTATGCCCCAAATAGGCATATTTTATTCATTTTTAAATAGGCGTATTTTAAAAACGTTTCCATATTGATAATATTTTATGTTCTAGTGCTAGGATATTAATTGTTCTTAGTAGTTTTGTTTTTTATCAAAGTTTTGGGAAAATCATTGCAATGTTGTCCCCAAGGCCAGTATATTGCACCTACAGGTACAAACTGGTCATCAGCACTGATTTCAGTCAAGTCCCCATCTCACTCCCCAGAGTGTTTACAGATTCTGACCTCTCTGCTGGCCTATTCTCGTGTGTCTCCTCCAAGCCAAATTCCTTGCCCATTCTTGAGGTCTCGGCAACATTTCACTTTCTCAAAGTAGTCTTCTCTGAAGCCCCTCCAATTTAAATCATGTTAACATCTTCATTAAATCTTCTACTGTCCCTTCAGGTACACATCACATATTTTAAGTTCATCATTTTGTTTATCTGTCCTCCCCATACCTTAGTAAGCTCAGGAAGAGAAGAGATCACAGCCGGTTCCACTGTCAGACCCCCAGAGCCTAGCAGTGTGGCACATGGCAGATACTCAATAGACATGGTCAAGTATTTTACTGCTTAACACTGGCATATCTAAACACAGCTGTGTACAGGGGAAAGCTACACGGTTAAATTCGATACAACAAAGTGGTTTTTAGAGGGCAGGCTCTGAATACCAACATTATTCAGAGTTAACAAGATTTCTATTGAAAGGAAATTTCTTAAAATACACAATACTTAAAATAGTATTTACATGTTTAATATAGCATCCATAGCTTTATTACTAAAGCTGTACTATGTTTATGTACATAAATACCAGCAGAAGAATATTCAGAGTACTGTACACATGTACTAGACTGGGAATGACTGTTATTAATGGTCAGGTACGAGAATACTCAGATCCTGGGCAGTGGAAGGCAATGAAAGACCTGCAAACAGCAAAGCATGAGTCATACAGACTGTAAGAAGTTCCATGAAAGCAGAGTGTTGTGTGAAAAAAAAAAAAAAAAAAAAGCACAGATCTGTTTGAGAGCACTAGGTAGGTCTGAGAAAAGCTGTGGTCATGGGCAAGGGAGGCAGGCAGGAGATGGCAACTGGACAAGGAAGCAGTGGGGCTGGCCAGTGGGTGGTGGGTGTGGACAGGAGACACAGCTGGAAAGGCTCACTGGGTAGCACTACTGCCCACCAGGCATCTGTTCCAGGGGGTACAATGGTTACTCTTCGGGATGAATTTCAGATCAAAATATCCCATAGGCATTGCTACTTGATCCTAAATTATGTCTATACATTGTGAAATATTCTTTACTGTCTACTCTTCCATAGTGTAAAAACAAGGTTACTTCTTAGTACTTGCTCAAATCTTCCACTGAGCAAGTAATATTTTCAAATCTTTATACTATACAGAGATTTCAGTCAAAGGGATGGATAATCCACATCGTTAATAAGATTTAAAACAGTTTCTTCTATCCAAAAGCTATGAGTAGGGAATGAGATGACTGCAAAAACAACAGTGTATGGAATCACTACATTGCTTCTCCCAGTTGTTAGCATCTGCAATGGCATAAAGGCACATATTTAACACTTTTTAAAAAACAGTTCATTTTCTGAGCAAGTATGGTCATTTTCCATAGATTACTTTGAGGCCTGTGGAAAGACCACATGTCTTGGTCAGGGCATTCAATGGCTCTTTCTTCACCTTTAAAATAATGTCACGTGCTTAACCTTACCTAGGCTGCAGATCACGAAACAAGTTGTAACATTTTTTTTTTAAATTTTATTTTTTAGCTGTACTGGGGATTGAACCCAGGGCCTCTGGACTGAGCTACATACCCAGCCCGTTAAAATTTTTTATTTTGAGACAGGGTCTCACTAAGTCACTGAGTTTCCTAGTCTGGGCTTGAGCTGGAGATCCTCCAGCCTCCAACTCCCAGAGGGCTGGGCCCACAGGTATGCACCACACCTGGCTTGCAAAGTGTTTTTAAATTTTAAAACAGTAAGAGTCTGGGGACTTAGCTCAGTGCTTAGAGTGCTTGCCTAATGAGCACAAAGCCCTGAGTCCAATCCCCCACACCAAAAAAAAAAAAAAAAAAAAAAAAAAAAAAAAAAAGAAAGAAAAAAAAAGTGACACAAAACAAATGTGAACGTTTGTCATGCTCATGTTTAATTTAGCATAGTAATAAATGAAATAGCTATCATTAAAGCCTTTAGGCTATTATGGGTAAAGGAGACTCTTTTAAAATCTATTGTTTAGCAAACAAAGATCTTATTAGAACACTGAATTTATGTTTTATTTTCCATCTCTCTCTCTCTTTTTTTTAGATAGGGTTTCACTATGTAGTTCAGGCTGCCCTTTAATTCACTATGTTGCCCAAACTGGCCTCGAATTTACAGTGATCCTCCTTCCTGCCTCAGCTTCCCAAGTGCTGGGATTACAGGTGTGCACCACCATGCCTGGCCTCATATTGGTTTTTTTATTCTATTTGAGATTTCCTAACTTCCCCAACTACCTCTTTTGCTTAATTTAAAAAAAATTTCTTCCACCTTTCAAAAATGTAAATGTTTAAAACTTCCTGAATATTCTTTACATGGCATGTATCACATATATCTAATTTCTCTTAGAATATTACAGTTTCTTTTAAATTTTCTAACCGCACATGATTTCCTCAAAGGCTTTTTTTCTTCCTGTTTTCTCTTACATATTAGTGTAGTGATCCTCTGCTCTCTGCTTATATTTAAGACTGCAACACATTAAGAAGATGATCAGAACTCCCTAGTTATCCTAGATGGGTGAAATGGGGAGGAGGGATCTAGAAATTCAACATGGAAATATACTTCTTTCATTTTAAAGGCTCACGTGGCTGGGTATATTTATTTTGGGATAATCACAGTAAAAGTAAGAAATGCTCCCCACCCAATCTTGATTTTTAAAAGCATCTTCACATTAAAACCAATTTTATTTTATTTTAGGGTGCTAGGGATTGAACTCTGGGCCTTGAACTTGTTAGGCAAGCGCTCTATCACTGAGCTAAATCCCCAACCCCTTAAAACCAATTTTAAAAGGAACAAAACTGCAACATTCTGGAAACACCAGATATAGTCCACTTAATCTGAAGGACATCCCTCAAAAGAACTGACTGACGCGTGCTGTTCGAAGTGAAGATGAGACACAAGAGAGCCTAGGGACTGTTTCAACTCAAGAGCAGAGTCCATCCACAGCCCTCAATTAGATTCTAGACTGAGAAAGAAAACTGCCAGAAGCGTTAGTATTTTTTTTTTTTTTTGGTGCTGGGGATTGGACTCAGGGCCTTGCACTTGCTAGGCACATGTAAATCCCCAACCCCAGAGCAGTAGTATTTGAACATGTGATGAAATTGAAATACAAGAAAATTGTATTAATGTTAATTTTTCTGATTTTTGTATAGGTTCTGTGGTTAAGTATCCTACTTCTTAGGAAATATACTGAAATACTTAAGAGTCAAAGATCACAGGTCTCCAACTTATTTCCAAATGATTGAGATGAAAAATACAATGTATATACAAAGAATGAATAAAAGCAAACAGAACAAACGGTATATAACTGCTGAATCTCAATCATTTACACTGTGAAAATCCTAACTTTAGGGACCACCGTGTTTCAGGGCAACACAAGAGTTACCAGGGCACTGGTGATGTTTAGGAATGGAGATTGTCTGTGTCTTTCTTTATCACTTCACGTCCCAGAATGGCAAGGTGCCCACCACCGATATGCAGCACAAACTCTAGGACATGAGAACTGCAGATGCAGACATGAGCTTATTACAGAGTGCAACTTCCATGTCAGACAAGAAAGCTGAGAAATACACACGAGAATAAGCTAATTATCCACCTATGACATCTTAGTTCTGAGAGGAGACGGACTAAACATCAATGAAGTGGTCAGGGTTCACCAGATATGGCCCTATTTGGTCGGTGCCTGTTTTTGTAAATAAAGATATGCACACTCATTCATTTACCACATGTTGTCCATGGTTGTTTCTCAGCCTTAACTAGTAGTAACAAAGACCTACACGGTTCACAAAACCAAAAATATTTACTATCTGGCTTTTACCAAAAGAGATTGTTGACCTCTGTAGTGGCAAACACTCAAAACTGTGGTACCTATCTGCCAATCTAATTTAAATTACACTGTCATTATCCAGATTCTTTTAAGAAACTTGTGAAATAAAATGCTGACTGTAGATTTTAATTTTAACAAAATGAATACATTCTGTATAAAACCATAAAGGCTCCTGAACTTCTTACGAAGTATAAAGGCTCCTGAACTTTAATAACCCAGGAGCATGACCCTGTGGACAGAGAAATCATATACCAAAACAAGACTGTATGTTAGTTGGACTCACTCTGCACCCGGCTGCAACCTCCAGGCAGGTGCTTTTTCCATCTGCCAGAGAACCATTCCAGGGAGCCGTGGCAGCCTTCACGTGCCAGGGGACAGTGCAGCTTCCTGGTGGGCCTCCAAGCTGTGCTCACTGTCACTGGCCTCAAATTGCTCAGGTCTAGGTAGTCACTTGAGTCATGACTCTCTGGAACCTATAATGGGCTAAAGGTACACTGAGATGGCCCTCACTTTCTCTCAGAGGACTTAGTCTCCTGCTTCTCGGCTGCAGATTGTAGCTGCTGCAGCAGGTGACCATGTATTACTGAACCTCTCAGCAGCAGTGACCAGCAGTGTCTGCTGGAGCCTGTGAGCTCCGCTGGGAACAGACTGGGCAAAAACAACAATACTGAAAAAGTGGCTGAAAAGCTAGGAAAGTTAGAAGCTCACTCAGTGAAGGAGACCAATGACAAGCCAGAGAAGCAATGAGTCCTCTTAACTTCACTGAATTTTAAAAAGACTGTATGTTACACAGAAAGAAAATGATTTTGTACAATATTTGCTGTGGTCTGGTTCTGGAATGTCCCCAGAGGCTCACATATTTAAAATCTTGCTCCTCAGAGGCCACAGAAGGGGGCCTACCTGAAGGAAAGTTACTGGATGTGCCCTTGAAGGGGATGTCTTTCTCCCCGCTGCTGCCACAGGGCCAAGTGACCATGGATGGAAACCTACAACAGAGGAGCAAACCAATCTCTTCTCCTTGTAAGCCAGTTACCACAGGCTTTTTTTTTTTTTTTTTTTTTAAAGTAGAAAGTAGCTGTGTTTATTGGAGATCTCTGGGAGGGTAGCAGCTGGGACGAGGGAAAGGGAAAACAGCAGGAAGGGCAAAAAGGGCAGGAGCGAAAGGCAAAAGGCTGGAAGGTGCACACAAGTGAAAAGGTGAAATGGGAAAGGCCCCCACAAGCATTTGTAACAGCAATGGAGAACCAACCACAAAATGTCCTCACTTCAGCATGTGGAGATTAAATGCCATATCCTTAATGTTTCAAAGACAGTGTATGAAAAGTTTAAGGGTAAGTATAAAAAAGTCATAAAACAATACAAATACTGCAAACTCTTAGTAAGTTAAAAATTTGGTCTAAGTAAAATAAAAAACACTAGTAACATAAAAAGTAAAAATTCTGAATATATGCACAATTGCTTTAGGAAAATATGAGTTATAAAAAAGGTATTTTTATTTTATTTATTTTTTATTTTATTTTATTTTATTTTTTTTGTGGTGCCGGGGATTGAACTCAGGGCCTTGTGCTTGCAAGGCAAGCACTCTAATCACTGAGCTAAATCCCCAGCCCCAAAAAACAAAAAACCGAAGCTGAACAAAACTTTTTTTTGTTATTTCCAGTCCAGTACAAGTATGCAGGAAAAAAAAAAATTAGGACAAATTCTTGTAAAGAAATGGATCCTAGTAAGGAAAAGAGGAAGAAAACAGCAAGACAATTGAGAAATCAGAAGTCCAGAGTGTAGTTTTCTTCAAATCAATCGACTTTCCTCTGGGCCTCAACTTCTGGATCAATAAAGCAGAAAGTAAATTTTGTTCCATCCACTGTGCACAGCTGTAAATGGGATCACCTAAACATAAGTTCCTCACAAACATAAGATGCAGCCAGAACAAGAGAAAGACAGGAGATGTGTGCACTGCGACACAGGTAGGAACCCGGCTTCTCCCAGCTGCCATCCTACTGGGGCCGGGTGAGGGTTCCAGTCAGTGGGCTGCTAGGGCACACACACTCGGAAGAGCACTGTGTCCGGAGCACAGAACAGGTCCTCACTGATGCCTTGGGCTTGGGGACTACACTGCAAAGAAAGTCAGCAAGTGGTTTCCACAATAGCAGGTGTTGCCGGACTTTGCCTCAGTTCTCAGACAAGAAGACACTGCTCCGGTTGTGTACACCTGGTGAGTGAGAACAAGACTGGCCTGTCTTCAAGCACTGCAATCTCCACAGGCCCTGGGAACTTGGCCACAGACCCTCTACTCTTACGGCTGACTGAACCGCTATGACATCATCAAACTGTCAGATGGTCCTCAAATATTCATTTCCTTCAGTACGAACTCTGAAGCTGGAGAAGATAAGATGTACAAATTCCAAGGACACCTAAGAGTTAAGGCCTAGAAAGCCCTTTTTGCCTAAAATCTAGCTGGGTACAGTGGCACACGCCTGTTATCCCAGCACTTGGGAGGCTGAGGCAGGAGGATGGCTGCGAGTCTGAGGCGAGTCTGAGGCCAGGCTGGGCTACATAGTGAGTTCAAGGCCGGCCTGAACTACAAAATGAGACCCTGCCCACAACCAACCAACCAACCATAAATCTGGCAACAGTCAGAATCTACAGTTTCCAGCTGGTCATCATTTTATAGTTTCTATAAAAGCATTTGTAGACAAATGAGATAAACCAAAGAATATTCAAATCCAATTATAACAGGATTGTCTCCCAAAATAAATGTCATAGAAACTGATCATGCAAACGATACATGAACCATACTGCCAAATGTCAATTATCTATGAAAATAACAGAGTACTGGAACACTGTTAGGTATTAATTAGTTCCAATCTTGTAAAAGGAGCCTTTTACCAGCATCAGATCAAGTAGCAAAATGACCTTTGAGTCCACTGCACTGGTTTTACATCTCATCTGCATTTACCCTTCAGGAATTAGAATTCTTTATGCACATGTAACAATTCCCCACAATGAATGTAATTGTTATGTACTGCAAACATGCTAATAAAAATTTAAAAAAAGAAATGGAATTCTTAATTCATGTGGAATGCTGATGTTTTTACTAACTTAGTAAACATGCCATAATACCTTTAACTCTGTTAAAGAGGACCACTATTTAGCTCAGAGGCATACTGCTATGTAGTAATTGTTTATTCTGGTCAAATTCGGAAGTTCATAAGGCTGTCACTGGGAAACATTTTTCAAACAAAACAATGCTGTCTTACTTTACTCCCTCCCCACAGTGCACCAACCTTAGAGGCAAGATGGATGTCATCTCTGACATCCTAACTAAAGATCAGACTTGAATCGGCACTCTTAATGAGCTTCTCTGTAGAGTTTCTACTGCATGAATTAGCATTTTCAACGTAAAGACCACTATGTGGCACATATTCATACTGATAATTGTATAGAAGCTAAGTAGCTCCATTCATAGAAACTCTGCTCCATTCAAAGAAGCAGGAGCAATTTGACTTTTCAAAAGTCACTTTATAAACTGGGCATGGTGGTGCACACTTGAAATCCCAGCACCCAGGAAGACGAGGCAGGAGGACTGCCATGAGTTTGAGGCCGGCCTGAATTACAGTGTGAGACCCTGTTTCATTAAAAAAACAAACAAAAAAAATCACTTCATAAATTTACAACAATTACAGTCAACACAGGACAATACAGCTGTTCTGGGCAAGCAGTTCTATTTTACCTTTCCTGGGATGAAGCAACAGAGGTTGGAATCCACGTATTTCATAAAAGTCATGTTTAACAGTGACAGCCTTGTTTCCACAGCAGCAAGGATGTCTGCATGACGAGCTAAAGAATGGTTTCTCCTTTCTGATTCTCTCCTAAAATTATAAAAATAAATGGCATCTAGTAAGGCTGTACTGTAGAGTAAAATGTTAAGCAATCAAATTCTTTAAGGAAACAATCTAACATTGATGTGTAAATTTAGAAATTTACAACGAGGTCATAATTGTGATGATGAATGAACCACTAGGCACAGAAATCCTTCGAAGGACCAATTAATACTCACTAACAAAATATTTGACAAATAAAAACCACTTTATATTGAAAAGAAATTAGGGCAGAGGTTTAGCTCCATGGTAGGAGTGCTTGCCTAGCATGCATAGGACCCTGGGTCTCATAACCAGGACTATAAAGAAAACAATAAATTATGTATTTCCTTTTTTTTTTTTTTTGGCTGTGTCAAGTCTAAGGGCTATATTACACGTAGACACAGGCAGGAGCATCTATTTTTGTTCATAAAACTTACCACCTTAAAACAGTTTTACTCAGAAGTAATTCATACATACAATTAAAGTGTGCAAGTTATTGTTAGTATAGTCAGTTATGTAATCATCTTCACTTATCTACATTTTGATCACCAGTCACTCCCTCTGCCAGTCCCTAATCTACTTTCTGTTTCCTGGATTTGATTACACTGAACATTTCCTATAAACGGAATCCTGTGGGGTGTAGCTTTTTGTCTGGCTTCTTTCACTTTGCACAGGTCTCATGGCTCATGCGTGTTCCAGCATGTATCTTTTCACAGCTGAGCAACAATCCCCTGTACAGAAATATCATCACTTGATTTACTGGCTAATGGATATCTTAGTTGTTCAACATCTTGGCTATTAACTTATTTTTTTTTTTTTTCCCTGTGCCCAGATTGAATCCAGAGCCTTGTGCATACTCTTGCTTTAATGTGGACACGTGCTTTAACTTCTCTTGAGTACACACCTACGAGTGAAACTGCTGGGTCTCTAAAAGTCTTTAACTTTCAGAGAACAGCCACACTGCTCTCACAATGCATTTCATTCACGTTTCTCTGATAACAAATCATGCTGAACCTCTTCCATGTACTTATTGCCCATCAGTATTACACTGGAGAAATGTCTATTGAAATCCTTTGCTCATTTTTACTTTGGTTGTCTTTTATTAATGAATTTTAAGAGTTTCTCATATAATCTGGAAATGATACACATCCCTTACCAGGTATGTGATCTACACATGACGTTCTCCCTTTCTGTGGTTGCCCTGGCACTCCCTGCCCCCCAATACTGGGGACTGAACCCAGGGCCTTGCACATGCCAGGGAAGCTCTCTACCACTGGGCTACATCCCTAGCCCTCATTTTCTTCAAGGACTCCTTAGAGCTACGAAGTTTTAAATTTTGATGGATGATACCAAGCTGACTACTTTTTTTTTTTCTTCATTTGTGCTTTTCCCATCAGACATAACAAAGCACTGCCTAATCCACTTTCTTGAAGACGTACTATTATGTTGTCTCCCGAGGGTTCTGGAGTATACTGCTGACATTTCCACTTAGGCCTACAAGTACTTTATATAGAGTGGGAGGTGTGGTTCAACTTCATTCTTTTACATGAAGATACTTATTTTACTAGAATCATTTGTTGAAAACACTTTTCTTTCCCCAATCAATTGTCTTGGCATCCTTGTTGAAAATCAACTGACTAAAAACATCAGAATTTATTTTCTGGACTCTCAGCTACATTGCATCTGTATTTCTATGCTTATGTCTTACCACACTCTTTTAGTGACTGCAGCTTTATAGTAAGTTTTAGAATTGGGAAGTGTTAGTCCTCCAATATTGCTATTCTTATTCAAGATTGTTTTGAATCTCTTGTATTTCCATAGGAACTTTAGGATTAGCCTGCCATGTTCTGTAAAAAAGACAGCTAGGGTTTCGCCAGGGACTGCACTATGTGTGCAGATCAATTTGGGGAATACTGCTACCTTAACAATATGAAGTGGGGCTGGAGATTTAGCTCAGTGGTTAGAGTGCTTGCCTCAGAAGCACAAGGCCCTGAGTTCAATCCCCAGCACCAACCCCCCCCAAAAAACACAAAAAACAACAACAAAAAAATGAAGTATTTCAATCCACAAACATGGAATGGCCTTCCATTTATTTAGATTTTCTTTAATTTCTTTCAGCAACATTTAGCAGTATTGGTATACAAGTCTCATGCTTCTTTCATGGCATTTCTCACTAAGTAGTTTTTCTTTTTGATATTATCATAAGTAGAACAGTTTTAAATATCATTTTCGGATTGTTCATTGCTAGTACATAGAAATGCGATTGACTTTTCCCCCCATTATTTATTGATTTTTGTATATTGCTCTCATATCTCATTTATTTGCTCTAATAATTCATTAGTGTATTTCTGGCATACATGAACATGTTATCCTTCAGCAGAGAGAGCTTTACCTCTTCACATGTGGATGCCTTTTATTTCATTTTCTTACCCATTCCTCTGGTTGGAATGCCCAAGAAAAACCAAATGACAGTAGAAATCACTTACTGTGATCTATGTGTTCTTTTTTATAAAAAGTGGAAGCTATATAACAAGAAAACTCTGAGATTTAAAGAATAATTAAAAATCAGTATGAAACCCACACAACACCTCAACTGTAAATGAATGCCATATACCTTGGGAGTTGTGCTTTCACTTGTTTTTGACATAGATTATGGTACCTCTCCACCTTCAGAAATCCCTGATTCAACATTCTCTGGCAAACCAAGTCCATTCTTTTACAAACCTATGGAGAAAAGGGAGACAGACTTTTAATAAAATGAAAAATTAATACTGAAATTATTCACAGTTCACTTACACTTCTAATGGCTGAATGTTCTCAGTGGTAGAATTATTCCCTAGTTGCTCTCTGAAATCAGTGTTAGTGGAAGAATCCCCTTAAGTCATGTCATTTCTGCGGTACCTCACTGAGAAATGAGTATTACGTGTGGGCAAGAACTAGTGTTTACTTTAGTTGTCAGCTGAATGTTTTGTGGCAGACACTTAGTTCTGAAGGACTTAAACTAAGGAATGTACTTGAAGATTTAACAGTTTTAAAGAAGAAAAATTCCCTTTTAGCCAAAATGAATAATGGAACTTGAGTCTAACCTCTCACAAAATGTATATGATTGATAACCAGAAATGAGAATTCTTATTGCTTCTAGTTACGTGGGCTAACTGTGGAGCATTTATGATGATCAAAGCCTTCAGATGAGATACTGTCACACCCTTCATAACATTTTAACACATAGCTGAAAGGCAACCAATTTTGAGTCCTCATAGAATATGGTGTTTTTACACAGTAAAAGCAAAAGATCCGAAGACAGAACAGCTGATTTGCATTCCTACACAAGTCAGCTACCATTTGAGAACCTGCATCAGCTATCTGTAATACTGCAGAGTTATCTTATTATGACCATCATTAAGATTAAATGAAACAATACAGGCTAAATCTTCTGGTGAACTCTAAAGTGCTATGTAATATTCTCAGTTAAAGTTTTATTAATTATTAGCTTATTAGTTTTACTTACTAATTTGAGAACTTTGTTCCACATATTTGTTATACTTCTGGTATATCCTAGCATTTTCTTATTTAGATCTAGTACACAGTATCTATTTTTTGATCTGTGAGAATTTGGCAGTGGTTTAGTCATTGACTTGGACATTCTTAACCTCAGAGGGTTAAGTTTTACTGTGGCCAGGTGTGGTAGTGCACGCCTGTAACCCCAGCACTCAGGAGGACCGTGGGCTACATAGCGAGTTCAAGGCCAGCCTGGAATACACAGTGAGACTTGGCGTCATACACACCTCCCTCCCCACAAAAAAGTCCCTAAATCTCACTGCAGAGGGCTGGATATTGAAAGTACAAAATATAGGAAATAAGTTATACTAAGGCCAAATCAGACACAGGCTGTCTTATGCTTCTATTTTACAGCACCCAAGCACAAATGTTTGAAAAATATTTATTGCAGTGAAATGCTGCTGAAACACTTGATACAAGTTTGTTTTTTCTTGAGAACATAGGAAGACAAAAAACTGGGTTGATGTCCATTAAGTTCTTAATATTCTAATATCAATACAAGATACTTCCTGAATCAGAACATGCCACATCTGTATGAAATTAGTCATCATTTTTTCAGTGTCACTGAAAAAAAGCCAATAAATTCTATATATATTAACTTTCTAATGAAATAATTCTCAGCAAAACAACTGATGAGTGGCATTATTTTAATTTTTTATTTTAAATTTTTGAAAAGTGTTTTGATAACTCAGAAACGTCTACATAGCCCAAGAAACAAGAGGTACACATTTCATTAGCTATCAGTATGTGGACAAGATCACACGTGAGAAAGCTACTGAAAGAGTTCACTGCACACTTGTGATAGAATGAACATCAGCATTTAGTACTGTAACAAAAATATTTCAGTTCCTTAATCCTAAATAACTACATTACCACAACACCAGTACTGAACTTTCTGCGAGGGTAGGGAACATTTACTGTGTTGTGGAGGAAGGCAGGTAGTGTGCTTATGTGTGTGGAATGAAGGGAAGCGAGAGGGCTAAATTCCCATCATTCACAGGAGGGAAGTCACAGATACTATCAAATACAATTCATTCAAGAGTCTTGAAAGTTGTGCCTCTGGGGAGTAAAAACAGGGTATTGTGAAAACCATTTTTTGTTAGAACTACGTAATGTTTGAAAGAAAAACTGGATGTGGTGATGTAGCTCACTGGTAGAACACTTGCCTAGCATGTGGAGGCTCTGGGTTTAATGTTCACTACTTAAAAAAAAAAAAAAAAACACGGTACCCTCCAACACAATCTTGTAGAAAATTACTGCTTGTCTCTGTAGGCTACAGCCTACAATATGTTGGTAAACTGAGATACCGTAATTTTGTGGGGGGTACCGAGGCTTGAACCTGGAGCCTTTGCAATGAGGTACATCCCTTTCTATTTTAAGACAGGCAGGGTCTTATTAAGGTCAGTTACTACTGCTACAGTTTTCAAGGTTCAGTAGAAATTATTTTATTGTATAGCTTTTGCTGCACTGAATCTGGCTAGTTTTAGGGTTTATACACGTTATTACTCTTCTAGAAACTAAACTGAATATGAGTACTGCCGAATTTGAGTATATAAGCCTGGGCAAGAAGAATGTGAAAATTCACATGAAGGCAACTAAGACAGACTTCACAGGACAAAAGATCTGAATCAGGCTTTGCGGAAAGAGAGGGGAAGGACCACGAGGTTACAAGCAAAAACTGCTGCTGATTCAGTGTTAGGCAGAGATGAGAGGAATAAAATTTCCACATTTTAAGCAGGGAGATCTGATGGATGGGAAGACACTTCAAAAAGAAAAAGACCACTTATCTTTCAAAAGTTCTCTTACTGGGACAAGTTGGCTGGTTATTTTCTGTAAGCGCCGTAACACTAAGACTAAAGAAATGGTCCTGAAAGTTTCACTGGATAGAGTGAAATCAATGTAGATGAACCCCAAAGGAAGAAGTAAAAGAAAACATGGGGGGAATCATTGAAGCTTTCAACTGACAGGCATAGTTTAAAGCTGTTAAAAACAAAAACAAAACAGAAAACAGGTCACTAAGACAAACTGGAATACACTGCAAAGGTCGACATGAAAAGCACGTGAAGCACTAGGCAGCAGTGTAGACCAAGCACTGTGTGTGTGTGTGTGTGTGTGTGTGTGTGTGTGTGTGTGTGTGCGCGCGCGCGCGCATGCGCGCATACATGGCTCCTGCCCTCAGGGACACCGAGGACTGACTGCCAGGTAGCACAGACCAAGCACTGTGTGTGTGTGTGTGTGTGCATGCGTGCATACATGGCTCCTGCCCTCAGGGACACCGAGGACTGACTGCCAGGTAGCACAGCTTCTCTCACACATCTTCAGTGTGTGCAGCCACCACACACATACGTGTAATGCTCAATTATCTATGGGTGGAATTACTACGAATTTTACATTCTCCGAGTATTTTACTAGATATTTATTTGGAAGGAGAAAATTTTATGTCAGCCCGAGAAAAACAATTAGGAAGAAAATCTGTTCCCAGGATCCCTATAACATCCCCCAAATTCAGAGAGAAAAGCCTAGCCAATTATCCTGCTTGTGATTATCTGCTCCATTATTCTCATTAATAGAGGGATTGTAAAACAAAGGGCCCTTGATACACTACTATAAATGACTATATTTTATATTAATTTCAGATCCCCTTATCCATTTTTACTCCCTTAAGAATTTTCTTAAATCACCTAATATGTCTTAGAAAATATTAAAGACCTTATGAGGTGAACTAAAAAGTTACAAAATATTTTTCTAATCTGTTGGAAGTAGATATTGTACACTGATTCTTCAGCACCATTTTTTTTTGAGATAGGTTCTCGCTGTGCAGTTCAGGTTGGCTTCGAGCTCACAGAGATCCTCCTGCCTCTGCCTCCCAAGTGCCAGGATTACAGGCATGTGCCACCAGCTAGTACTATTGTAATTTATACAGAAACCATTTTCATTTCACAATAACATATTTTCCACTGTTTACTAAGAACGGTGAAGTGTTTTAAAATGTGGAATGCTTATAATGCATCAGCCTAAAGCCCTCAGCATTTATGATGAAAGGATACAACCCCACTCTCATGGTGCTTAAACTTAATAGGAAGACAAGATCTTTTAAAAATAGCTCCAACTCAACTGCAGTAATGATGCAGTGGGGACTTAGATAACCCAGCTGACTAAATTCAGAGAAAAACCATAGGCTTCACCGAGGTACCAATGCTGGAGGGCTATGTTGAAGGCACAGGTGCTTTCCGGGAAGCGGCAAACAGTATGTGCTGCGAGAGGGCTCAGATATTTGGGAAACTAAGTACGTTAGTGTTTGTTTCACTTGGGTCTTCAAAGGTAGGAACAACAGTTGGGAGAAACACCTATCAAACACCATCTTTTACTCCTAGTTTAAAAATCACGAAATTGGATTTATACTCATGTCATCCTTTTAATATAGTACCTTCTTCAATACTGCAAGAACTTACACCACATACAGACTATCAGGATGTTGTTAGTCAGCTTTCAGTTACTGTAACAAACAGAGGTAACCTGTTTGTTCAAGGCAATCAACTTATGAAGATAAAGGTTTATTTCTGGCTCACAGGTCCAAAGGTCCCAGCCCATGATGGGATGGATGTATTAGTGTTAGGCGGCTGGTGAGGGGTAGTACATCAGTGGGAGTGTGTGTCACAGCAAAGCTGCTCACTTTATGGTGGGGAACCGAAAGGAGAAGGGAGGAGAGACCAGGGCCCCATCGGCTTTTAGGGCCCACCCCAGTGACCTGAGCCCTCTGAACAGGCCCCCCACTACCTCCTGACAGTGCCAAGCTGGGAACCAAAGTCTTCAACATGCAGGCCCCTGGGACACTCCACACTCAACTACAGCCCAGGGCATGGAGATGATATCTGGGCTCTCACAAAAGCGGAGACAGGTTTATTTGTTCTATTCCTTGTTTTCCTTACCAATGTCAACCTTGGAGATTCTCAAAAAGTTTCTTCCATCTGACTGGTTGTGAAATGAAAAAGCTGAGAGGCAGACCAATAACCCAGAACATTTAAAACTCCACACTTCCAAATTCAAGTTCATCTTAAGCCCTCTAGGCCACTTCTCTCCAATTTCCTCACTGCCTGTATGTCCTTTTTTCTGCTGAGAATTTCTTCTACCTTAATTAATTGATAAACTCATCCCGAGGCAGTCTCTCCTGATTAACCTCACACTCTTGTTTTTTTTTGTTTTTTTTGAGACAGGGTCTCACCATGTAGTCCAGGCTGGCCTTGAACTCATAGCAATCCTCCTGCCACAGCCTCCTAAATGCTGGGATTATGGGTGTGTGCCACCACGCCTGGCTAAACCTCACACTATTGCATTTACCATCTGTACACTTGTCATTCTGGTGCTTCGCAAGTGTGTTCAAGGGGTGAGTTTGCACGGTGTCTTCTGGATGACACTACATGGGTTACTAAATAACCCCCTTTTGTTTGTGAGACTAGAATTAGCAGGAAGAATGAAATGTCCCCAAGATACTATACTTCCTTACATGTATCTACATACAGTGGTAGCTCGGTTCACAAAATTTAATTTGTTCTGTGATTCTGGAAAAGATGGCCTCATTTGTGTTCCTGCGAGAAAGATGGCCAAGGTTGTGTTTGTCACCTGATGCACAGTTTGCAAACAAAAACAAAATTTTGCCAAATGCTTCTGTTTGGGAGCCAAACTGTATGCAAACAAAAGCGTTCATGAACCAAGGTACCACTGTATCAGTTAAAAAGATCAACAACCTCAAGAAGAGATGGTAGAACAGAAAAGAAAACAAAATCCAGCAATAGCGTATTCTCTGTAAAACAGAAATACAGAACAGTGGTTCTCAAGGTGTGGTCCCTCCCAAGACCCTTCTAAGTCTACAAGCCCAAACAAGTCCCAGAACACTAATAAATATTTGATCTTTCCACTTGTTCTTTCCCAAGAATCCAATACAGTTTTCTAGAGGCACATGACAATAATGTGATGATATTATTGTTCACATGTGCTGTGTATTCTTGTATTTTCTAGAATTTAAGGTTAAATTCTTAGAATCTCAAATAATTTTTAAGAAGTGTACAGTGATCCTGAGACAAAAAAAATCTGGGAACATCTCATATATGGTGAGAGATATGAGGCAGAGTATGCCTACTTAAACAAAATAATGCTTCCTTATTTTCCTTTGCATTTATTTCCAACCAACCTACTCTGTAACCAAGAAATCTTCTGTGTGTATGTGTGTTTTTTTTTTTCTGCCAGGGATTGAACTCAGGGCCTTTTCTGTGCCAGGGATTGCACTCTGACCACTGAACCAAATCCCCAGCCTGCCAAGAAACCTAACGTACAGTATTTGAAGAAAACATGAAAGGAGCTATGCACAGGTAGCAGATGTAGCAACCTAGAATGCTCTAGAGAAGTATCTTGGGCATTCTAGGTTGCTACATCTGCTACCTGTCACAGACTGGAAAATTTCATTTCAGATAGTAAGAATCCTCTATTTAACCTGTAAAAAAAAATCCATGTTCCAAACAACTAATGATTTAATTGTATTAATGAGAGCCACTTGAATAACAAGGGGAAAGCTCTGATAGCATCTTTCACTAAGGAGTCTTTTACTTTTTTTCTTTTTTTTGGTGCCGGGGATTGAACTCAGGGCCTTGTGCTTTCGAGGCAAGTACTTTAACCACTGAGCTAAATCCCCAGCCACACTAAGGAGTCTTTTAACAGCCTCCCGGACTTCCTTTTCAGCAGTAAAAACATTCTGTTAATGAGTCAAAGTCACAGGTTCAAAGAACTCTGATCTGCTCCTCTGGGGCAGGATCTCACTTCTTATACTTTGCCACTTGTTTCAAAGTCTCTCATGGACCTACCATGGGGAAGCACTAATACTAATGTCATATCAGTGCATTTATTTTTGTGATTAAGCAAATCAAAGTAAATGATCTGTTATTTTAAAAGCTGTGTTCAGTCAAATAATTTTAAATACATACACTGCAGGAGTTAAATGTTTAAAATTATTTCTGTGTAACCAGAATTTCCAGGTTCTGGGCACATATTTGGAGTAATATTTAATGGCAGAAGAAGATCCAATTTAATAAGGCATTCATAGTCCTTTGGAAACAAATGGACTAGAGCATCAAATTTCAATTATTTATGGTAACAGGAGGCAAAGTCTATTACCAATTAACCTGCATAAATTGAAAAATGTTACTGTAGCAGTTTCAACTTAAAAGTCTATCTTTTTTTTTTTTTTTTTTTGGTGCTGGGGATCGAACTCAGGGCCTTGTGCTTGGAAGGCTAGCACTCTAACCACTGAGCTAAATCCCCAACCTAAAAGTCTATCTTTTAAAGAAAATACAGAACATAGGATAAGTACATAGATTATGTATCTGTCCTCTAAGTTATGTGTTAACATAGTTATGACTGATGTCCTACAGGATAAATTAAGTAAACTGGGAAGGAACAAACACCCAAACAATGAATAAATGAGCTCATGAGCCACCAAACTGCTGACATTTAGCTTTATGAAAACTAATTCTATTTTTAGTATTATTGTCTTTCAAGCATATCCAGCCTTAATTCTACAAACAAAACAAAACAAAAACCCCAGAAAGGAACTATGTTACATACCAGACACCAACATAAATACTTAAATTTCTTGATATTTTGGCAAACAATTCTTTAGATGTATATGGCTACTTAAAATGAAGGTGTGTACAAAAAGCACCCAACCTAGTACTCTCTTGAATGGCAAATCCATAAAAAGATCATAATTAAATTAATGGTGACACCTAGTGGCAAAAAAAAGAACATCTTTCTTTTATATTACCTGAATTGTACCTTCTGAATCAAACCAAAAGCTGAAACCAGACACTTCTAAATTCTCATTCTCACAAAAGATTATCCATCTAATCTACTTAAGAATTACCTATTAAGCTTAAGAAATGAGTGAGTGAAGATATCCCCACTACATAGAAGACAAAATAACAAAACCAAAAAAACCCCCCAAACCCCACACCATAAGCAGATATAAAAACTGACTGCAGAATCTTTTTTCCTGGGGATGGGGATGGATTCCTTAGGAACACTCTGTGCTTGGTATTATAAATCTATACTTTAAAGGGCCAGAAGAGACAAATGCTTAAAAATAAAGGGACAGGGCTTATTAATAAATTGTGGGATGTGTTTTAACTTTCGTCCCTTTAAAAATGTTTTAACTTTAATGACAAGCAAACAAAAACTAGTTTTCCTTAACACTCATTAAACACAACTGTGACTATTCCAACCTTTACAATGCCATTGTCTGGCTGAATGGCTCAATTCAATCAAATGTTCTGCCCAGTTTCCAGACACCATGCAAGCATGGCTTGAATTTTGACCAAACATCATTCGTTACCAAATTTGAAAGAATAAGATTCTACATACAATTCTAGGATGAAATGTTTTTAATATTAGGGACATTCACTTTTAACTATTTTGTATCAGCTGAAATTTCCCATCCAAAAGAATGGTTTAGGTGAACTGCTGGGATGACTAGAAACAAATTGGCCCTCAGCTCTAATTAATATTTACAAGCTTTCTTTTAAAAGTATTTCTTCTAGAACGCATTATAATCCGTTTTAAACTGCAGGTTTAAGCCCGAAATACGGCACATGGGTTAACAAGAAAATGTTCCACGGAGCACAGTCAGAAATACGTCTTTGTCCTTTTAAAAACATTCCCGGGCGGACGTAGCTTCTGCATGGAACCGGCTTGCAATCGCTTCAAAATGTCCACCTCCTTCAATTTCCCAGCCACTTACAAAGACAAACCCACCAGACTGGAAGCAAAATACCAGACTGAGCTAAGTCATCGCCCCTGGGATGAAGTCAAATTCCAATGGTAAATTACTCTCTACAACACCGCGGACCAACCAGCCACTGCGATTTCAGGGTATAAACAAACACTCTAGACTGGCAGGTGGGCGGAGGGCTCGTTAAAAGACGAACTGCGAGGAAGCAGAAAACAGAAAGCCCCGCTAGCCGGCACCGCGGGTCGGACGGGGCTCCTCCCCGCGGCGTCCTCGCGGGCGCCGGGCCGGCCGGGTCGCTGTCCTCCCGCGCGGGCCGGGCCGGGCCCCGGGAAGTCGCCCGGCCGCGCAGTGGGCGACGCGACGCGACGCGAGCGGCCCTGCTCGGCCCGACCCTCCCGGGCACGCGCCCGCGCCGCCTCCCAGACCGCGGCCGGACCCAGGGCGGCGGGGTCCCCGGGGCCTCACCAGGCGCAGCTGGCTAATTTCGTCGTAAGACATAAAGCTGAGGATGTTCTCGATGGCTACGATGGGCAGCGCCACCAGCGTGTTGTTCTGAGGCAGCTGGTCCGGAGCCAGCGCCGGCGCTGGGGGCGCCTGGGACCCCGGCTGCGAGGGCTGGGTAGGGGGCGGCGGGGGCTGTCGTTGCCCAGAGCCGGCTGCTGAGGAGGGACCGCCGTCGCCGTGGCCGCCGCCGGCCTCCTCAGCCATCCGCTCCTCCGACGCCGCCGCCATCTTGGGAGTTTGATCCCTTCCCCCGCGGTGAGGGGACCCGGGGACTTCCGGCGCGTCACTTCCTCCTCCTGCGCCGTCCGGGCCTGGAAGGGGCGGGGCTTCTGGGGGGCGGGGTCTCGGGGGCTCTGGGCGGGGCATAGCGAGGGGCGGGGCCTCCGGGCGGGGCGGAGGGACGCGCTGCGGGTTCCCGGGAACCGGAGGGCGGGAGGTGGCAGCCCGGGGAAGGGGCGGCCGAAGCCCCTTCACCCGCGGGGGCCGTCGCCATCGCCTCTAGAGCTGCTAGAGGGCAAGGAGCCTGTCCGTCAAAGTGAACTTCAGTACTGCAGCTTTCTCACAGGTTGATAAAATAATGTTGCGCTAATAGATGCTGTTGGAACCGTGTGCCGTATGTGTTTTCAAGAATCATAGCAATAACTGACTTAGGCAAATAGAAAGGAATAAAACACTGATAAAAACAGCATAGATCGACCTTGGAAATAAGTGAAAGAAGGTAAACACAAGGGACCGCACACTTCTTGATCCCATTGAAATGTCTAGGGAGTGTCGAGGGGAGTGGCTGCTAAGGAATGCAGGGTTGCTGAAAATGGAATTAGATGCTCAAGACGCTTGCGAATATGCTAAAAACAAGATACTGTAAAATCAAGACACTGAATCTTACTGTATATGAAGCATGTATTCCGGCAAAACGGTTTGAACAAGAATCATCAAAAATTGCTCAGCTAGGCGGTAAACGTGATGAGGAACATATTCGCAGTATCTGATAACTCTCCACGCGGTATATGTTAATTACAAAGATGAGCAAGTTTTACAACAGAGAAATTTAGTGGACACTATCAATCAATGATGAAGACTAACACTGCAAGTTATGGGAGGAACCAACATCAGGTGCCTTTTAATGTACAGTATACCTGGAAAGCACATGGCACACTGTAGGATTCCTGCACAAAAATGTGTAATCTGCATTTGAGGTAGACAAATCTAGGTTACTGGCGTATGTCTTCAAAAACATTAATGTCAGGAAAGATGAAGGCTAAGGAATTGTGCCAGATTGAAGGAGGTTAAAGAGACATGGCAATTAAGTCCATAGGCGAGGATCTTGGATTGGATCCTGGACTGGGGAAAAGTAGCTATGAAGAACAATATGACAGTCGGCAAAGGGGGCGGGGATTTAGCCCAGCGGTTAGAGTGCTCGCCTTGCAAGTGCAAGGCCCTGACTTCGATCCCCAGCACCAAAAAAAAAAAAAGTTGGCAAGATTTTGACTGTACGCTTTTAGACCACAGTATTATAGTCATGTCAAAGTTCTTGATTTGGATAATTGTATTGTGGTCCGGTAGATTCTTCAAAAATACACATTGACATATGTAGGGGTAAAGGGGACTGATTCCTCAATTTACTCTCAAATAGTTCAAATAGAGAAAGAGATTAATAAAGTAAATACAACAAAATGTTAAGAATTGGTGAATCTGGGTGCAGAGCAAATGAGAGTCCCTGTGCTATTTATAATTATTTCAGAATTAAAATTTTAAAGATTGCTTAGTATTTCTGTAACTTTGTATCCTCATCATATCCTGTGACAAAGATAATGTACAAATCACTAAATTTGGAAGCATTCTGTTCTTTGGTTCTAGTCTTAGTCTTAAAATTTCCAACTCTGCAGCTTTGTTTTGGAATCGAACTGTCGCACCATAGATTTGAAAACTGCAGAAAAAGGGTAAGTGTGACTAAAGTCTGAGAGATAGGGAGGGTAACTCAAGTGAGGAAATTAATTGGCAGTGCTGTTGGTGGAGATTGTATCAGAACTGGTGTCCATTCTCCATTCACTGGGCATGTAAACCACTATTTTACTCTGCGTTGTTGTAAAACCTTTGGATGTATTTCTTTGATTCTTCTACCTTGGGTTTTGTATTAGTCTTCATCTATTGCTATAACAAACTTCCTGAGACTGGGTAGTGTATGAAGAAAAGAAATTTATTTAGCTAACAGATTTGGGGCTGAAAGTGTAGGATAGGGCTGCCTGGTTGAGTAAGCCCCGGAGAGGGCACTGTTGCTGCCTTACATCAGGGTGGTGATGGCAGCAGAAGCACTTACAAGAAGGAGAGTTCGCATGGTGAGACAGAAAGCCACCGAGCGGAGGGGCTGGACTAGCTTCTTTTGTGACAACTTGTTCTCCCGAGAATTAACTAGGGTCTTGAATGAACTACTTCATCCCTTCCAAGAGTATCACCCCAGTGACCTAATCGCCGTCTGCTTCTTCGAGTTCCTCCATTTCCCAACATGGCTGCCCAGAGGACCAAGTTCCCAGCTCAGGAACCCTTGCGGCACCCAGAGTGTCCCCGAACCATGGTGGACATGTTTAGCATGTAGCACATGCTTTATACCTGTTTCAGAGATGTTTCCGTTTTATCATGTGTTAATTTTATTTCTACTAACAGATTGTCATTTTAGTCTTCTGCTTAAATTACTGTATTGCTATCTCTTCAGAGAACCCACCACAACTGAATCTAAATTGAATTCTTTTTCTACCTTGTTTTATTAAAGTTAGATGCTTTCTTGATAGGTTAGATTGAAATAGAATTTCTATAAATGGAATCATGCTTTAAATACATTATGGGAACTCTTACTCAAAGGACACCATGGAAAATCCTTTTAAAGTGAATCATCATTCTCTAATTTAATTCACTTATTTTGTAAATCTAGTCACTGGATGTAGTTGTGTAGAGTAGTCCTGTGAAAAGCATCCCCACACTTAACTCCATGTGTGTGGCCAACTAATCAAGGTCCAGGTCTGTTGATCTGAAAAACACAACTCAGGCAATGACTTAAACCAGTTCTGGGAGTCAGCTCGGGCAAATTGTCCTCTCTTTCTAAGTATTGAGTTTCCACCTTTATATATCCTACACCTTTTTTATAAAGAGAATTTGAAAACACACAGTTGCTTTGCTTCAGTTATTAAAATGAATGCTTATTTTAGATATGCTTTCCAAACAAAATAAATATTTGTAACAAAAGCAAATATTTGAACTCTTGGGAGGAGTTGTTTTATGCCAGCAAACCCACAGGACCTTTGCAAGAGAGTGGTTCAAGGATGGGATGTACACATAGCTTTTTTTGGTTTTTTGTTTTTTTTTTTCCTTTAGTGCTGGGGATCGAACTCAGGGCCATGTGCTTGCTAGGCAGACACTCTAACCACTGAGCTAAATCCCCAACCCTAACACATAGTTCTTAAGATCTGTGCATTTCTAGTTTTATATCTATAAAGGAGAATAATACTACCTTTCTTCTTTTATTTCGCACAGTTTGTCTGAGGACGAACTGAGATGGTAGGTGGGTAGGACCTTACATCCCTCTGATTAAAAGTGTTAAAGGTGGTTTATTATAGTGCAGGTGCCATGTGCCACCTGGCCCCTTATCCTTCTGCTATTGTGGCCAGGAGTGTTGGGGGGACACAGCAGGACTGAGTGTGGTGAGGCTGGACAAGGGTGATCTAATATCCAATGGCACTTCCGTAGGAAGCTCTGTACATATAAAATAGGAAGCTAAAAACACATATTTCTCTTCCCACTGGTTAGAAAATTTGTTGCCTATTTAGAAGGAGTGAAGGATGAGCTCATGTCCTGAATAATGAGGCCTGCAGTTTCTGTGAATTGTGATCATCTATATTTTAAAAATCCATCTTTTGGCTAGGCGAAATGTTTCCTATCATGGCTAACGCCTGGCATCCTAGTATAGATATATTTTCATAAAAAGTTTAAACTTTTGATCCCAGAAAAAGTATCCACTAAACTTCCCGTTTGGCAAGCATGCTTTGGTCGCTCAATGGGCGAGGCACTGGGAAGATGCCGAGGTATAAACAACACTTCCAGCCTCGTGAGCGTGAGTCTGGATGAGGTGTCAGGCACCACTCGGGCCCTCTGAGTTGGTCCTGCTAATGGGACGGGCTGGACCGGGGTCTTCTTTTCCCTCCAGTGCAGTCTTCTGAAAGTCGTGCATTCATTTCCTGGGCTGCTCTTCTGGGAAAGTGCCCCAGCCAGCAGGGTTCTCCCATCTTAGTGGGGTGTGAACATGAATCCCAGAACACATTAGTGGAAGCAGCTAATTCTGATCTGAAACGTCAGGAAAGCTTCACGGCGGAGGTGTATTTCAGCCTGACCTAGGACAATGGTGTCGGGGTCTGTGTGAGTCATCTTTCCAGGTGAGCAGGAAAGGTCTATGTTGGCTGAGTTGTGGAGTTCTCAGTCTGAGGTTGCTTAGGCCTGTGGCAATACAGTCCCTCATGGCAGGAGCGTGTGGCAGAGCAAACTGCTTACCTTGTGGAGACTGGCAAGCAACCAGAATTCCTCCCAGGACCACCCCCCAGTGACTCCACTTACCCCCACAGACTGCTTCTCCTGAAAGCTCCACCCCTCCTGGTGGAGCCGCAGGCTGAAGACCAGGCCTTCAACACAGATGCCTCGGGGCCATTTGAGAGCCAAACTGCAGCAGGTCTCTGTGAGGCTTTCTTAATGAAAAGGCAATGGAGGTGTGAGGCTGCACACATGGCATGAAAGTTGCCACATCCAGATGAGGGTGGGGAGTGTGTGTGTGTGTGTGTGTGTGTAAATTTTGGACTGTAATTCTACAGACCGTGGTTGTTTTCGCTTTTATTTCTTCTAAAATGCTTATGTCAATGACCTATTTATTGCTTCTGAGCTCTGCCCTCACCCTTCTTGCCTGCTTTGAGAGAATGCATGTGGGCCTTGGGGTGTTCTTCCTTCATGGGTGGACACAGCGGTAGGTGAGCCATTGCAGGAGGGGCAGATCTTGCTTCCCAGTTCCGCCACATTGCCTGGCAGGCTTCTGCAGCTTGTGGCTGCTTCTGGGGCACTAGTGCAGGCCCTGTACGGCAGACAGTAGTTCCCCGGCCGAAGCTCCCCTGGCAGCCTCTCCTCCCTCATCTGTTTCTAGGAGACGCTGTCTTATGAACAGCTTTCCCTGTATCTGGGAGGACAGATTTCCAGCGAGTTCTGTGAGCCTGGCACATGGCAGGCTCTCTGCCACATGGCGAGCCATGCTCTGCCTCCAGGGAAGTCTGGGCCTCTTCCTCGGGCGCCATACAGCTCAAAGGATGCGGCTGCTCTGTGCATTTGCTCCTCCTGGGTTCCTGGCTTCTCTTTACATCTTGCTGGCTCATCCTCACTGCTCCAGGCCCCTGTTGTAGTTAACAAATCTGAATCCTGAACTTCTCTGTTCAAATTACTGTATGATTTCTCTCTCTTGATTGGACCCAGACTGATACATTAGTAAAGTCCTTTTTTCTTTAATAAAGAACATCTTAAGAACAATATTCTATGAAATGAACACAAGGTGGGTGGAAGGCCTAAGACTCAACACATTCAGTTTTTCTTTTACTCGCTGAGACAGCTGCCCTCAGAGACTTCACAGAATACTTGCAAACTGTTGCTGTGGACAACTGGGAGCCATTTGGTGGGATAACTCAATCAGTTCCACGCTTTAGAAAAGTCCCTCTAGCAGTGCTGGGAAGACTGAATTGGAAAGAGAGGTAGTGCTAGCTATACTAGTTAGGAAGCTAGTGCAGTGCTTAAGAAATGAGGCTGCAAACCTGAGTGAGAGCAGTGACTTTTAGAATGGAAATAAAAACGGAGAGAGTTAAAAAAAATAGTTAAAATTGGACTGGCGGTGTGGCTTAGTGGTAGAACATGAGTTTAGCAGCGGTAAGGCCCTGGGTTCAACCCCCAGATAAAAGCTAACCCTAAGCCTAACTAAATGAAAGTTGCCAGTACGGTCCTTAGTGGCTGAACGGCTGTTGAGGATAAGGAGTGAGAGACGAGGCTGACTCCACCATGCGCCCTGAGCTGTGGGGTGCTGGAGACCAGACGCAGGGAAGAAGCAGGCTGGAGATGGAAGGAGGAAGGTGAGCTTGATGCGGGGCGTGTGGGGATTATGTGCCTGTGAGGCAGCCTGTTGCAGGGAATCACACAATAACTCTAGTTATCAAAAGCTTACTGTCTCAGTCCAACTTGTACTGCTGTGACGGAATACCTGAGTCTGGGCAATTCACGACCCCCGAGATGCATTTTCTACAGTGCTAAGGGATTTTAGCGGAGGATGGTAAGGGGCGGCGAGTCGACAGACCCAGGGCATCGAAACTGTTGAATTTCAGTATTCCGGCTTCGGCTTGGACAGCAACGCTTGGCCTGCTCCATCTCCTGCTGCCAAAGGTTGGTGTTCGCAGCACTCTGGCCCCAAACGCACATCTGAGGCATCAGGAGAATTGGTGAAAACTAAGCTTCCCAGGCCCTGTGCAAAACCTGCTGAGCCAGAAGCACACAGTGTCTCCCTGGGGAGACAGGTGCACTTCAGGGTCTGATCTGCTGTTTTTACGTCCTGCCCCCCAGAACAACTGGTGTGGAAGCTGCTGTGCTCAGCTTGCGGAACTGCGCAGTTGAGTTCATAGCACCCTCAGGACTCAGACCTTCTGGCAGGTAACTATCTGAGAAGTCTCAGTCATTTTCCTCATCCTTTTAGGCACTGGCCTCTACTGATTTTCATAAGGCTCTGTGGGGATAAGTAAATCTGGCCTTTTGGAGAAAGGTCGTTTTTTCCTCTAGATTTGGATCCGTACTTCTGCTCAAGGATGCGTCCCATTTTTCTTTCTGTGCCTCAAGGTCGTGGCCCGAGTGTAGGGTAGCAAGGGCTTGCAGCTGGAGAATGAACTGGCTGTGTGACGCTGGCACGTGGGGTCACTGGTCACACTGGTCTGCCACGGGGCGGGTGTTCTGCATCCCTGCTCACTGTCCTCGGGACCCAGACCTTCTGTGGCCTGAGCGACGGATGCTACCCCACACCACGCTTGGACTGGCTTCAGGACCTCGAGTGTCTCCGATTGAAGAGCAGCTGGCTGGAGGTGGCTGCCTGTGGGGCCCCAGACAGAAGTCATGGCCTGGAGATGACACTTGGCTCTTTAACAACTGTGTGATTTTCTGTTTCTAGTTTTCAACTAAATGTGACCTCAAGGTTTGGGGTTTTAGACCATAAACAGTAAACCAGGAGAACTCTGCAGACAGCCTTTCTGGTGTCTCTGCGGTCCTCTGATCATTGTCCTGTCCCCACGGGAGGGCTGTTTCGGGGCATCGGGATCTAACAGGTGAAAGGGGAGCCCCATGGGGCAGCTTGGGATGTGATGCTGGGCCTGGCGGGGCAGCCGGCACACATCTCACGTCGGAATGGAGGCTCCTGGGTGTGTAGCCCACAGGTTGGGTCAAAGGGTGACGGAACAGGGCGCGGACTTGGAGGGACCTGAGTCCTCTTCGGGTGTGACTGCTGTGACAGTGTCTCAGAACAGGCTGGGGGTGCTCTGAGGAGCCAGACACCCACTTCCTGACTGGGGCCAGCGTCCTTGAGGCTTTGTTGTCTCTGAAGGGAATAAGCAGTTGTCAGTTTTTAAAGGGTTTTCTTTTTAGATTCCTGGTGCCGGGGACTGCACACAGGGCCTCGTGCACGCCTGGCGAGCGCTGTAGTGCTGAAGCACACCCCCAGCCCTTAGCAAGACAGGGTCTTTCTAAATTGCCCGGGAAAGCCTTCAAACTTCAGTCCTCCCACCTCAGCCCCCTGAGTAGCTGGGGTTGCAGGGTGCACCTCCTCAACCGGTGTCGAAGGAACCTTCGTGCATGGTGCGGCCACACTGTTAGGTGCATGCAGTGGCTACTCCGCGAGTGTCGTCCAGATGTCTCTGTGTGTCGGGCGTGTACCCTGCTGGCTGAAGGGCAGGGCCAAGGGCCGGGCAAAGGGCGCTGGTGGAACCTGAGCCTCAAATCACCCGTCAGGATGGAGGCCAGCAGTGGAGCATCAACAGGGACTCGGCAAACCGGGCGGGTCACGATGTTCTCAGAAGAGGACATTTTACCTGGAGCAGAACTGTGGTTTAAGAATCATCTCCGAGAGCAGGAGGTGGGGAAGGAGCTGAGGGAGACAGGCACTGTTGGAATTCCTGACTGGTGAGGTGTGCTCCAGGCTGCACCCTGACACCGGGTTGGACCTGCAGGGCCCCGACTTCGTGGGCTGGAGCCCTGGTCCGGTACAGTGGCAGGTGTTGGGTGACGAGGCTGCCCTTGGCCATCAGAGTTTGACTGTTGCCTGAAACGGAGCAGGCTCTGATCGAGGACCGGACAGGTGCTCCTGGCCTGCTGGTGCTCGTTCTCTCTGTGGCGCACCCACATTATCCATGTACTTATTCTACAGTGCTGGATGAACACAGGACCTCGTGAGTGCCCGCA